>VXBC01001445.1:449036-556204 GCA_013399945.1 Ploceus nigricollis | reverse complement strand
ATATATATAAAAATATATATATATATATAGAAACAGATTGTTGTTCCCTTATTTATTTTCCCATACTATTTATCCTTCTTCCGTCAACCAATTTTAAACTTAAATCCCATGATCTCCCTCACAGATAAGTTAAATTATATCAAATGAGTCTGCTCTCCTTCCAGGTGCTCTCTACATGTCATAGGAGACCCACATTGGGAAGGAAGCTTCTAGTCCTAGTTATTGAATCTATAGTCTATAAGGCTTCGTGAGTTGAAGAGAGATGGAATGGGGAAATATAAATCATAAAGGCTTGCAAACTGCTCCAAAAGGTAAATGAAAGAAAAAAAAAATCCATCCTTCTGTTTCTGAAGAAGGAGACAATTAATCACAGAAAACAGACGATGACATGTATAGGAAGATTTATTAAAAGCTACAGTAGGTTTGGGAGCAAAGATGTCAAATTATGCTTCACTGTCAAAATCTCAAATGATAATTAATTAATATCATTACTGAAATTTAAAGTTCATTATGTTTCTGTGATTATCATGACTGAAGCAGCTGACTTTTCATTTGCCACTCACTGAAAAATCTCCTTAATGCTAATACCACAGCAGAATTTTCACTGTTCTCCAGAACTATACCAACAACTTCAAAATACACATTTGACTGGTGGAAATCAGTTTCAGCATAAAGTGACAATCAGTCAAAAACCAAAGTCTGTGGACTAATCCACGTATTTCAGTGCCATAAGCACTAAGTGGTGAATTGAATCACCACTGTCTTTTGTTAATCTTTTTTTTCTTTTTTTTTAATTTCCAGAAAATTTAGTACTTAGTGCTGGTAAAAAACAGTTGAATCAGAGCATAAATATGCACAGCTGTTTCATCAGATTGGTATTCAGATCACAAGGATCCTATTTCTCTTAAAACTGCCTAAAATTTATTTAAAAGTTTTAAAGCAACAAAGTCCTAGCTTGTTTAATTCAGGTTAAACAGTATAAAGACATAGTAATATTTTAGGAACATTTATGCTGCATTTTTAAATATCAGTAAATTTTTGCAGAGACCACTTTTGGAATTCTTGAGACTGGAAGGGATTGCTGGAGGCCTTTTATCTGAACATGTTGTGAGGTATCGCTTACTTCTTTTCTATATCCAAAATAGGTTCAGCTGTACTTTGATTTGCAAGACTTTGACAGGGATGAGGTTTGTGAAAACAGAAAAATCAACTCTGAGTCAAGGTAAAGTGTTCCTGAAGTACAGATGATACAGAGGTATTTGCGCCTATGCTTTATTTCCACTATTGTTATTCAGTATGCTCTGCAAAAAGGTACTAACACCAACACACAGATTTTAAAAGGTAGAGAAACCAATTACCTTTAACTTCATCAGATCAGCTCAAGACTTACTGGTGAGCAGTAGTGTACCACAGCACTCATTCTAAGATGCAACGCTTTCAAAGTGCAATGAAGCCTGAAATAGGACTTACACTATATAGAATGCAACTTTCCAAATAGGTTCCCAGTACATAAACTGACTATATTGAAAATAAATGGAAGATGATACCCTTCCGAAGAGAAGTATTTTGATATCCATGTACTGATATGCTCAAAAAACCCCTTAAAAACCTGGTCTTTAAGTTATTTTTGACACTCATGCAAAGGTGTGCCTACGTACCCAATCAAGACCTAATGCGCCCTGTGTTTTATTGTGCATTCCCCAGCTGTATCAGAGCCCCCATGACTTCACATGAACACAAGTTGTATACATACAAGGAGGTAGAGAAAAAACAGTTAAAAACACTATTGAAGTAGAATTAGTGAATTCAACTTTCACTGAGAAAATGCTACACAAGCATGAGAGTAACTGGTGCACATGAAAGATCTTGGAAAGACTCCATGTTTGAGGACATCTCTCTGGTCCCTCAGAAGACCAGAGGGTCTACACAGCTTACACAGGTATGACTCATCAAGCAGAGATTCAGAATTCAAGGGCAGCCCTTTTCTTTGGCCTAGATAAACAAAATATATTGTATATCCCAGACAAAAAAACCCAAACAACTGTCAGTGGGATGTAATGAAGTACTTCCTAGGCAAAGACATCCATCCAGCATCTAAAACTAAAACACAGAAGGGTAACTTAAGATGGTTCCAGTACTTCTTTTTTGAAAAGTAGAGTCTCACTCTTTCAAGAAAAAAAAAATAGAAGAAAAAAAATGTTACCTGTAGATTTTTTTTGTGATATAATACTTACAACCTGAACTTGAAAGCAGTGAGCTGCACAAAAAGCTGTTTTGAGTTCGCCAACTAGAAGAGTGAGCAGCCACTTCTACATCAGAAACTTCAGCATCCATTTTCACATCCTATGGGAACCAAATAAAAATAATTTTATTTAATTTATCATTTAATTTATTTATATTTAATTTTATTTAATTTATCAAGCAGCTGCAAACTTTAACAAAAAGTAGTAGCACACATACAGGCACATGCTGTGATTTCAGACACACTGGAAAAGACTGATTTGAATTCTCTCAATTCTCAGTATTGCACTCAGGTTCAAAATAGTTTGCTTATGAGTTTTATCTCCACTTCACCACTATAAAATGTCTGCAAAAAACTGATTGGCCTTGAGAAAAGCACTGGCAGCATTGCAAGTCTTTGCCACTACAGCATGTTGTAAAAATGCTCCTTCCTGTTCACATCACATCCACAGTTCAGGATATACCATATCAGCAGGGCAGACACCAGTGAATGATGACTTCCTCATCAATGAATGGTTCATATTAATTCACTGAAATACCACAAGTAGTAATAAATATAAATCTATTTTCTCTGCCACTGAGAAAATTGAAAGTTCATTGATTTCTCATATCAAAATACCTAAAGATGCTTTTGAATTTTTTTGTTAAACCATTAAATAAAGCCTTAAGTACAATGTTACTATTTATGGCTAAGCCCATACAGCATAGCTTCTTGGTGAGGAAAGTCATTTGCTCTATAAGCTAAAAAGAGAAGATAAATTTAAAAAGGTCATTTAAACAAAAATCCCTGAAAAATCTCTATTAGCTTTGCAGCAAGTAGTCCCCAGTTACAATACCATCCAAAATAAGATTACAAGCTTGGCTTGGTATCCAAATTACTGAGTTTCTTGAAATGAGAAGAGGTAAAAATGAATAAATGCATCAGTTCATAAAACACACAATTTTACTACTGAATTCTTATCATAAACAGCCTCAGGGAATTTTGTTAAAACATCTTGCAATTTATCATTCATGTTGATACTTAATTTTATGCTGATACATAAGATTTGAAAAATAAACAGAAAAAAATATTTTCTACATTAATTTAGAGATACAATAAGCTTTTGTTCCATCATTGAAGGATTTACTCCTGTTAAGACTAATGGGAATTATACATATTAATCCCCTTTTGTGCTGATGAGAGATTTAATACCTAAAGTGTTCATAGCACAATAACAATTTTTAAAGAATAAAATAAGTTTTTGTCTTTCCATTCTGCTTCCAGAAATGCTTTAAAAGAAGAGTTTTTAAACAAGAAAGGTGCTTCGAACAGTATCTGCAATACAAAATTGTTTTCTCTTTACAGAAATATTAATGTATAGCATGTGCCTTTTGTCATGTGCTTCATTGACAATTACATCTGCTATGCTGTGTTTGAGTAGATGGTCAATCGTCTGTGGCAGGGAAACTCTCTTAAAATATTTGTATCTCTACATCAAAATATTTGTATCTTTACATCAAAATATTTATCTCTAGTTTTCATCTGGCTTTCTTCTTTGATTTTGCTTCTGTTGTTATTTTTTTTTAATATGTTATATTTGTGGGTTTTGCCCCCAGTTTCATCTTTATCTACTATTATTTGGCCCTTTCTTAGTTGAAAAATCAAGACTGTTGTACCTGATGATATTCTGCAAGTCTGTGGCCTACTTTTATTACTGGAAATCTTCCACTTTAGAACATGCAAATAGAAATTATTATTTTTCTGGGCTTCTAAGCAACAGGTATTATAAAGCCATCTGACAAGACTACAGAAGAGTAGGAAGATTGAGTGGGGACAAAAGAAATCATAAGAAAGAAAGAAAAAGACCTGCTTTTAGAGGAACATTCAACTTTGGTTTAATTTTTCCTCCTTAAAATGAAAAAAGACTGGGACACAAGATTAGATAATGCCTATCTGAGATCAATGTTGGCAAGCAAGCTGAAACAAGTGTATTATAAGAAAGGCTAGAAAGAAAAACGTAACAGAGGAAAAAGATTAATATCAGAAGTAATTTCATCTAAAATGATCAATGTAAAAATGTTATAAGAAACACGTATTTTCTCATCACCTATAAAATACCTGTCTAGGGGCACTATGTACACAGCGTGAACCAAAAATATCATAAAGAATCAGCTTTGGTGTCCTCAAACCTACACTCTTGCAGCAATCAATTTTAGAGACTCCCGACTGACAAACAGTAAAATAAATAAATAAACAAATAAATAAAAGGCATTTGAGTTTGTTTCAAAGGAGGGTAAGAAAGGCAAGTATTAAAAAGGTTTTTTTTAGTCTAAGCTAGCCTGATCACTGAAATCAGATTAGCACCCGTCTGTTACTTGGTTTTGAACATTTTGTTCTATTTGTGACAGCAAAGAGTACTGTATGTCACGCAAAAACCCAATTAGGCCTGACTAAATGGAAACCATTAAATGCTCTCTGTTGTCTAAAGAAAGAGAATTGTTTTGGAATCAGCTTTGTACTGGATTCTGATCATTGAGTTCAAATCACACAAGCTCAATAAGTTCAGTCAGCTTAGTGCAATGTTATGTTCTACCATCAGCTGATTGCATTCCACTTAGCTTTTCAATGTTTTCCAAATTTCAGTAGTTACTGATTTAGTAATGCTTGTGTGGAGGGAAGTGAAATTCAAGACACTGAAGATTATCACCAGCAACAGACATTGTGCCTGTTTCCTCCTTTCAATTCTTTCTTAGAGAAGAGCAAGACGGCTTTTTCAAGTTACTTAATACCTTCTTACAACAGCAACTTACCAGGGTAAAATATTCTGTATTTATTTTACTTTTTCCATTTTTTAAAAGACATACTGTAAGTATGTCCTCATCTTACAGAAGGAAGACGGTTACATATAAGGTGGGGAACACAAACATCTTTTTGATAGAATGTGTGATCCTTGATTTGAACTCAATTGCTTAGAGACACAGGTATGATGCATTGCCAAAGAAACTGATTTGATTGAGACATGTAGCAGAAATACTAGTATGATTCCTCAGGTCTGATCACTTATTTCAATCACTTCCATAAGAAATCGTAGTTCTACTGAAGTAAGCTGCTATCACCATGACAGTGATATGACAATGAACAAGCTAGTAAGGGAAAGAAATCATGTTAATAATTGGAAAGTTGAACTCATTACAGACGTAGTTTCTAAAGAAGAGCACTGGGTTTGTATTGTAGGGAGTTAGTTATTCATGCTTAGCACTGCTATAAGTCCAGTGAGTGACCTTTAGCAAATCACTTCCCTTCTGTTTGCCTGGATTTCATTCATATATGAAAGAGACATCATACAGAATTGTTTGCAAAGAATAGAAATATCAACTACTGAAGAATCACTACATGTAGTTTATAAATTAGTCAACCTTTTTATAGGGGAAATGGGTTTCTATATCTTTTACTTGAAAGGACAAGAGAAAACTGAACAACTAAAAAATTGCTGTAGATAGCAACTTGACAAAGCAGGTAAACACTTCAGAGTAGTAAGACACAGTAAGATATTTTTCTGTGAGAGCTGAAAGATTTTTTGGAAAGTATCCATGGCACTTACAATGAAGGCAACCTTTAATTCATCAAATTTCATGCCATGTCAATATACCTGCCATGCCATCAGCCATGGCAGCTATATGAAACAGAAACATTAATGCGTGATTTCAGTCTGTGTTTGTACTAGGAGTTAATAAGGTAAGGTTATGTTGCTGATTGAAAGTAATTGGGACACAGAAGTGGAGTACACACACATACCTTGACTTGCCCAACTCTCTGCTTTGAATCTTCCAGCTGCTGCTGCAAAGAAGTCACTATGTCTTTATACCTCATATACCGCTCCTCAATCATCTCCCTTCGGCAATGGGATTCCTAGAATGCATTTAAAGATTTAGATGATCTCATAATGTGAAAAGTAGCTAGAAATTCTGACTATTGTAAACACAGGTATCATCAAGGATTTTCACCACAGCAAGAACGAATTAAGTAGTAACTTTCAGAGGCTGAACTACAGGCGCCATACAAAAGCATAATGTTCTGTACAGAAAAATAATGTTAAAATATATGTAGATCAAAATGAAAATGGCCTTATCCTTAACTGGTGAATGATTTCTTGTAACCCTTTCCAAACTTCAGCAATATCATACCTTCTAAGAAAAAATCTGTAATGGTGAAAAATTAACTTCAACACTACGGAAACGAGCACTTGAAGAAAAAACAGTTCTAAGGATATGGACAAAACAGTATTTTCAACAAGAAAACATAATGCTTCTCACTGAACTAGCTAATGATCCACTTGAATTAACAAACCTCCTAGACAACCTGAGAGGTTTATCAAAACTTACTTCCTCTTGCCTTCTCCCTTCCTTTGAAAACATTGAAGGAAGAACTTGCTAGCTATTGTACAAAAAAATACAGTATGTTATTTGCAAATAGAAACAGTAAAGAAGCTCCAAACTGACATCCTTCTCAAAGCTACGACATAAAGCTTAGCTCTCTTGAATAATAAATTATTTCTTAAACAAAATACTGTGTTGATAGGGGCTCATCTTCAGAAAACCATCTTTAAAAAATGAAGCATGATGGAGAAGGAGAAAGCCCGACTGAAACCAAAGATTTTGCATTCCAGTCTCACAAATATTGGCTAAGTTATAACTAGAGCAAACCAGAAAATTACAGTGTAATTTCATAGCAGTGTTAAGCAAGAGAGGGCAAGTGTGAAGGAGATTGCAGATGCCTGCTGAGAACAAAATTTTTCCTTTAGTAGAAACAAAAGGTAAACATAAACCTCTGTCAGAGCAAAAAAAGCTCTTCTGGGGATACCTGGAATGTGAAATTAAAACTATATATCTCAACAATATTGTTCATAAAAAACCCAAACATTTTCACCGGTACTTGCATTACCAAATCTGTTGATGATGACAACAATAAAATGGTGTAGAACTATTAACTGATGACTTCATGCAGGAACACAAAATAAACAACGCTCCAAACAAGTATGTTTTGAAATGTTTATGACAACCACAGATTAAGAAATTTTACATATCAAATAAAATGCAAATCATTATGTATTTGTTGATCTGTGGTTTAATACTGATTTAAAATTTATATTGTGCAAGGAAGTTACAAATTCTTTTCTATTAAACCACCCATTTCATAAATGGAAAGTGACTATGGTACAGGGGTTTAGCCACTTAGCCACTGAAAATCTAATCTGAGCCTTTTCCCTCTTGACAGTATGTCACCACTATTGTCAACATGTCCTACTGTGTCCAAACACATCTTGATTGGATAGTGGTGCTGCGAAAATAAGTAATGAGTATTGTCACTATAACAAAACAAAGAAAAAGTTGTAAAGATCATCTATTTTCACTCATTAAGTTAAATGTTGAAACAACTGGCATAATTCATTTCATTATAAAATTTTCATTTTTTTAACATGTAATATCAGAATTTACCACTCCATAAAAATATTCTGAAACAGTAATTAACACATGACCTGTTATGCCCAGTTATCAATGTTTGCCTACATTATGGAGCAGTGTTAATTATTAGAACTAAATTTATAACTTCAAAAAGATAAACATGAAAATAAATTTCAGTATGTTTCTGTCTGTATAATACATACATATGCAACTGTAAATATCTTACTAAACAACTTATCTGTACATTCATAGAGATTATTAATTAACCGAAGTATTTTAGAAGTATTGAGAGAGTCAAATGAAATCGTTCTCACTCCAGTGTCTCTGCAATCTTCTAACAGGCTCAGTTTCTCAGGCACAGACTCCAGGTGGTTTAAAGCTGCTCGGGTACTCTAAAGAACAGAACACAAGTTAAAACATTAAAAATGAAACCATTCTTTTAGCCATCTCATATATTCCAACCCCAGTCTTATTAGCATACTAGTTCAAGCTTCCTCAGTTAGGGTGTTGACTTGCCCTAAAGCTCAATCACAAGTAGCTGTGGGACTCACTGAAGCAGCCATGTCAGAGGCTCCAGCCAGCCAGCCAGACCTACTGATGGGAGATGGAGCTCTCCAGGTCAGAGGCTTCCACAAGTGCCTGGTGCCTCTTCATGAGGCTGGGGCTGACCATTCTTTCGCAGAAGGTGAGCTGTGCTTGAGGAGCTGGTCACCAGGGAAGGAGCTACAAGAGGAAGTGAACAGGCTACATAGTCTTTGAGTGAACAAGCAAAAGAGAGACTGATTATTTTCAGAGTCTCAAAGTCTCAAAACTCTCAGGAGTCATGAACCTCCATTATAGTTGAGAAGCAGATGGACTCATAACCCTGCAAGGTAATTAGTCAAAGGACTGTTAACCAAGGGTCTGTTAAAAGATGGAGGCTGGAAGCAGGTCACAGCATGTACTAGGAGGAAGGTTCCTCCATCTTCTCAGAATTTGACAGATAGGACTGGCTCCCTCTACAATACATGTGAGGCTCTGGAACCAGAAGGCCAGACTACTGATGAGGTGGGTGAGGGTCTTTCTGGGATAGTGTGGCCTCCTAAAACAACACCACCTGTACTCTGCACCAAGACCTCTGTTAACAGGAAAATGAAGGGTAGCTGTAATATGAAACACCCTTCTAAAGCAAATGGATGGCCTCATTATGCAGACTGGACCCAGCTCACAAGGAAGTCTGCTGTCTCTAGGGACTAGAATAAGAGACATTACTGATATGGGAAGAATACAGAGTCACTGTACAGTTTGTCACTGTAGGGAGAAAATTCATGGGGCCAAAGCTCTACTGGAGTTGACGCTGGCCAGAAATGTGGAGGACAATAAAAAGAGTTTTTAAAAATATATTCATGGCAATAGGCAGTGTAAAAAAACCCTCATCCATTTACAAGATGAGGATGGTCACTTCACAAACAGGGACAAGAGACAAGGCAATGGCATTTAATGTATCCTTTGCCTCTGTCTTCAATATGGGTGATTGATCAAGGGGATCACAGTGCACTGAGCAGAAGGAGCATGATTGTGAGAATGATCTACTCCCAGTCGACCCTGAACTTATGTGGGATTTGCTGCTTCAGTTGGATCCCTACAAATTTACGGGGTGTGAAGGTGATACCATCATAAAACTTCTCTTGGTATTTTTTGAGTGGTCTTGGGAATCCAGAGCGGTTCCAGCTTACTTGAAGCTGGCAAACCTTGGGACCCCAGGAGCTACAGGACTGTCAGTTTCACTTTAGTGCTTGGTAAAGTTATGGAAAAGATTATGCTAGATATTAAAAATCACCTGAAAGACAACATCGTCATTGCTCACAGCTGTCTTGATTTCATGACAGGAAAGTCCTCTTATTATCAAACCTGATTTCCTTTTATGACCCCCTTGAGTCCTGTGTGCAGTTTTGGTCACTACACCATAAAAAATGTATTAAACTGTTAGAAAGCATCCTGAAGAGGGCAATAAAGATGGTGAAGGGCCTTGAGGGGAAGCCGTCTGAGGAGTGACTGAGGTCATTTGGTCTGCTCAGCCTGGAGGAGACTGAGGGGAGACCTCATTGCAGTTACAACTTCCTCATGAGAGGAAGAGTAGGGGCAGGCACTAGTCTCTTTTCTCTGGTGGNTCTTCTCTCTGGTGGAGACAGGTACAGGACCCAAGGAAATGGCCTGAAGTTGTGTCAGGGAAGGTTTAAGTTGGATAGTAGAAGAAGGTTCTTCACCCAGAGGGTGGTTGGGCACTGGAACAGGCTCCCCAGGAAAAGCGGCCACAGCACCAAGCCTGACAGAATTCAAGAATAGTTTGGACAATGCTCTTGGGCACATGGGGTGACTCTTGGGGATGGTGCTGTGCAGGGACGGAGAGGAGTCAGACTCAATGATCCTTGCGGGTCCATTTCAACTCAATATAATTCTGTGAATCAATGATTTTTTTAAAAAAATAAAAGTATAGGTAGTGAGCACTTAGCTAAACACAGAACAATCAAATCTCCTATTTTCAGATTAGGCATGTATGTATGTACTACTGAAAAATGAATTACCACTCTAGGAAGAGTTAGGGTTGGCCTCAACAATAAGATTTCACATTCACACCCATCACACAAAAAATGTAGTCTATTGCAAGAAAACTGAAGAAAATAAATATCATGGTTTTGGTTTTGTGTGCAGATGAAGTTGGTTGATCACGCACAAAGAACAGTCATGTCCCACAGGTCAGATGCCTCTGCAGCTTCTCAAAGGCTGCCCTTCTATTATTTGCCAAAGAGCAAATAAAACCAGAACTGTTTGTACTTTCTGAACAACACTTAGTATTTCCTCCACAATTCTCAAAATCACACTTCTTTGGATAAGGTTCTGCTAGTCTGGTATTCAATGTACCAGTAATGGGCTTCATTAACCATATTACTGCCTTGGTACTTTAAAGCAAAATCTTAAAGCAAATAAAATCCATAAATCCTGAAATCAAATATTATGTTGTAAAGCCTGTGCAAACCGAGTTAACTTGCTCTTAACGACAAAAGCTCTGTTACTGGTTCTGGAAAATCTCAATCTGACCACCAAGAAAAACATTCCATTTAGATCCCAAACTTAAGACCTGAAGAGACTAAAAGTTTCAGTCACAACAGGAGAAGAAAAATCAATGGGAGTTTCTTGATGCCACTTCAAAGTCGCATCAACTTCAAAAAGATGGGAGACTAGAAGTGAGGAGTGGAGAATCAGAAACGAACAAGGTAACCTAAATGAAGACACACCATCTGTTTAAAAGCAGTGATGTCTGCCTTGTTGTTAGTTCCAAACATTCTGGTTTTAAGGTTTTAAGAAATATTCATAACAAATAAAGGCCAAATTTCATAAACAATGGGATTCATTTGCAGCTAACTTGGACTGAACTTGTAGTCAATATTCAGTACCAATAAAGTAAATTAGATAGAGGATATGAGACTTGTTCTTCTGTTTCTGCAATTATACATATGCCAAGATATTATGTATATAGAGATATTTCTCTATCTATTTACCCACTCTGTTTTAATACAGATGACCTTGCGATCTGTTCTCATAAAATTGAACTCAGGCCCTAGGTGTAAGCCTATGCCTTAAGCCACTCATTTTTCAATTCATTCTGTAATTTCAACACCAAGACCTCATGTCAACACAATCTGTAAATGGATTTAAGGAAGATGTTAATCATCTGTTCTTCCAAAGTGTCTCCTAAATATATCCCCTCTATTTCATGCACTTTTTGTAGTGGAAAAGAAAATCAGCTGTTTCTCTGCTAGTCCTTATTAGTTACATTATTAAATATAATCCTGAAAGCAGAAGACCAGCCTTTGGGTTAGATGCATATTCAGTCCTTGTTTTTTGGTTTTGTTGAGAATCATGTGGATAAAGAATGGTACAGGCTACTTGGATTTCTGAAAGGTGTTTTAGACTCCTAAAGTTTAAACCTAACTTCACATTCAAAATGATGGGCTGTAAGGTAACTGCTGCTGCTCAGGAAGCAGATCATGGGGTAGTGATGCATATTACCAAGAATCTGCTAATGCAGTACTCAGTAACAATCAGAAAAGCAAAATCAACACTCAATATAACCAGGAAAGGATAAAAAAGCCAGAGAACATAACTGTCCCAGATCATTAATCCAATTGCATCTTGACTGCTGAGTGTAGATGTGGATCTTTATTTCAAAGGGGAAATAGGGAAAGGTCAGAGAAGTTGAACAAGAATTTTCAAAGCCATGGAGTGCTGTTTCCAAGTGAGAAATGATAAACACAATACTCTTAAAGAATAGGACTCTTCAGCCAGGAAGAAAGATGCCTGAGAGGATTAATTACCAATTTGTATAAAATCAGAAGTCACATAAAGATAGAAAATTTTATATGACTTTAAGCAAAAAACTGGGCAAGTTCATGAATGAGAAAGACCATGTATATAGAGATATTTCTCTATATTGAATTACAATTCCAGACTTAGACTACATCTAAGTCTGGAAGCCTTTGAGCTTTGAACGGCTGGAATCACAATGAATGAATGGGAAACAAAATACATGTCAGTCCTGTTCATACAGTCTTTCCTAAGCATTTCACTTTGGCCATTGTTGCAATGTCAATAGCTGGGCTAGGCTGACCTTTGGTCTTGACCAGAATGGGTCTTTTTATATTGTAAAATTCTCACAGTCTTCTGAGCACTCTGAGGGACTTGAATAGGGTAACTCACACACTAACATTTTCGGGGACAGAAATGTGTGTCTTTTCCATAAAACAAATGAAAAGAATGGTAGTGGTGTGCAAATAAAAACAGAAAAAAAGCGAAGTTTGTTGTTAGGGTAGGTTCAATAAAGGAAGGTGACAATGAAGAAATACATTGAAGAATGTGAGGGAAAGATGATGAAAGAGCTTTTAGCTGGTCTATTGAACTGGTCTGGTAATTAATGAAAATCACAGCAACCTCAAGATGGTTCAAATGCCATACTTGTATCATTAATGACTACACTCTATTCCATTAAAAAGATAGATTTAGCCACACAGATAAAATGTGAAAAAGGATGTTAGAAGCACCTGGTATGGAGGCCAATTAAGTACTGTTAAATTTTTTCCCAGAAATCAGAAAGCTGTATGCCATAATGCATAAAAATAATCCTAAAGACAGCAATCACATCTGTCTGCTTATGTATAACAAGCAACAGCAGGTACTGACCCAGTGCACTGATGGTACTGATAAGAGGAAAAACACCCATTGTACTGTCTGAGGCAGTATTAATGGCATTTAACAGCAGTTCTCTACAATAGACTGAGTGCTACTAATCTTTCTGTTTTTAAAATAAAGACTATTTACTTTTAAAAGGGGCGTTCTATGTTTTCATAGAGAATGACAAAACAAATTACTTATTTTCCATGACTTCATACAAACACTTTGATGTTTAAACTGCATGTGAACAGTTAATCCTCCTATACTGATATGTTCTTGGTAATAGATGGTTTCACACTGTCTCAAGGAACGGATTTAAATCAAAATCAGACACATTTTATTTTTAGTCGCAAAGCTGCAATGCTAAATGCAAATAAATCAAAGCAGGTTTGTATATAGTACTCCTGAGGTTTTCCTTTATAGTCAATATATTGAAAACACATAAACATAAACCAGAAACCAAACTTCATCGACTTTCAAGTACAGTACTCCTTTCTTTTCTGAGGTAGGTAAAAACAAGTTACTATCTGTATTGCACAGATATTTTTTTTAAAATGAGAGTTGATTTAAGTACCAGTTAGCTAATCCCCAAAGAATAACCATAAAAAGATTAAATGCAATGTCATTTTAACTGGCTGCAACGTATGTCAGCAGGCAGTTACAATTCAAACGAAAAATACAGAGTCAGAGGTGACCTAAAATGACTTCTTTTTTAAATGACCTTAGTGTATTGAATACTTAATTAACAAGAATAGGAAGCACCCAGCATGTACACAAGTATCCTTTGCTTTCCCTGTTAAGATCTGTAAAACTATGCACTATCAGCTTCAATCCCCAGCTCTCCACTGATAAATTATCTACTCTTCTTTTAAGAAGATGGTTCTGTTTGAGAAGCCTGAGGTGCTCTGCTGAGTTTTATATGTCAGGCAAACTCCACGATAGCTGGGACATTCTGTGAATCGTACATCATATGTAGAGAGGGAACTTTCAGAGAAAACAAAAAAATGTATTTTATATCTTTATATTCCATGTATATCATGACTCCAATTAGACCACTGTTTTGATGATTTCAGCACATCAAGAAGTCAAATTACCTATACAAAGGTAGGCAACACATGTAACTTCAAATTACAATTTCAATACTCAATTGGCTTTTTTTTTCTGTAGTACATTGTTTCATTAAAGTTTTAACAAGTAAGATTTTTTTAAGCAAAAACTACACTAATGAAAAACAAAGGACCTTTGCTAACAAAGCATTGCCAATGTCAAACTACTTGAACATTTAATTTAGATTCCAGATGTTTTTGCATGGGGTGGACCACATTTTAATTAAAGGAACTTCATGGATGCTTCCTTTCCTGTTTGCAATGACATAGACTGTCTTTTCTCTCATTCAGGAGCACATGATATCCCTGTGCTAACTAGGGGAACTGTTTACATGGGAAAATATTAGGAAAGTATTTTATGAATTTGCAGTTGTTTGATGCATACTAGCAGCTGGAAACATGGAGGAAACTGTTGTCTTTTGGCCAGCCAGCTTTCTGTGAATCATCAGTCAGTGCTCTAAGTACTCTGTGGGTCCATAGGAGTAGTTTTTGAGAATCTATTCTTTATCATTTACTAAGATTTTGATCAGAGACATCCAGATATAATTCCTAGGAACTAAAAGAAATATAACAGAAGAAGTAGAGTGTGTAAAGTAATGCAATGTTAGTGGGCACACATTCTCAAAGGTGTAAAGACTTCCTTGATGCTCATCTTTAACATTATGAAGCATTGCAAGCTAAAAATCTTTACACGTAATTTATGTTAAAGTTTTGTATGCTAACAGTATTTCATCAAGCCTTCCAGAAAGCACTGTAAAAATTCAATTAACATAGCCTTCATGGGAAAGAAGAAATATCATTCAGTTTTTCAGGTGAGAAAAATTAAAATACAAAGAGAAGTGATTTAAACAGGGTTTCACAGCAAATCAGTGTCAGAGTAGGAAAAGAATTAGGAATTTTCCTTATGGATTTCCCTATTTTAAAAAAAAGCTGCACAATAATGAAAGAAAAAAAACCTGTGGTGACATCAATAGGTGTAACTGATACCTGTGCTCCTACTATAACTAGATCAAATATAAAGTATTTCAATCTAAAATGAAGGACCTAGCAGCACATTAGAAACATCTAGTCAATAGTCTGCTGTCAAACAAAATTTAACTTACTTTGTGTTACACAAACCAAAACAAGAAAAATAAAGAAAGCACATATCTATGTCTTATCAAGTTACATTCTGTGGAAGAACTCAGGTACATATTCCACAGATGAAAGGCCAACATAATTCATATAAGAAGCAGCTGAGGGAGCCAGAGTTGCTTATCATGGAGAAAAGGAGACTCAGAGGGGACCTTATTCACTCTCTACACCTGAGTGAAAGGAGGCTGCAGCCAGGTGAGGGCTGGTCACTTTTCCCAGGCAAGTGACAGGACAAGAAGAAATGGTCTCAAGCTGCTCCAGGGAGGGTTCAAACTGGACATTAGGAAGGATTTCTTCACTGAAAGGGCATTAGAACGGGCTGCCCAGGGAGGAGGTGGAGCCACCATCCCTGTAAGTGTTCAAGAAACAACTGGATGTGGCACTTGGTGCTATAGTTCAGTTGACAAGGTAGTTTTCAAAGGCTAGACATGATGGTTTTGGAGGTCTTTTCCAACCTCAGTGATTCTATGATTCTCTGATTTCTCATGAGGATCCTGTGGAAGGAACTCATAGGATCTCTCTTTAAAATTACATTTACATGCATATACCTATTATGTTAAAAAAAGAATTGAGAACGCTGTATACTACTACTCTTAGTTCAACTGAAATAAATAACTTTAGATAACTTAAGTCTTTTGCAATAAGGATTTTTCCTGAGATTTTTACTTTCTCTAATTAAAAACTGAAGGATTTTGGTTTATTAAACTTTGGCAAAAGTATTCAATATTTGCAACATGTGGAACACATTTTCATAATTTTGAAAGGAGCTTAGATAGAGCATGTAGGGGTTCCACTAGGAGCATTGCCAGCAAATCAAGGGAGGTGATCCTTCTCCTCTAGTCAGCCCACATTTGGAGTGCTGAGTCCAGTTCAGGGTTCTCCTGTACAAAAGAGACATACAAGAGCCAGGACAATGGACAACACATTTTTTAAGGGACTGGAGCATCTCTCCTGTGAGGAAAAGCTGAGAAAGCTGCGACTGTTTCGTGTGGAGAAAAGAAGGCTCTGGCAGGTGTCATCAATGTGCACAAGTATCTATCTGAAGAGAAGGTGTAAAGAAGAGGGAGCCAGGCTCTTTTCACTGCTGCCCAGTGACAAGCAGTGGGCACAAACTGAAACACAGGAGGTTCCACCTGAACACAGGAAATGCTTTTCACTCTGAGGGCTAGAAAACTAGAGGGGATTGCATTAGGAAAAACCTGAAAGAACAACTGAAACACCAAATAGTAGGGGGCAGAGGATGAACAAGTAGCTGGGTATTAAACAAGAGCAATAAATACATAGGGTGAGAAGAAAACATCAAGGAAGAAGGGAAGAGAAAGCTGAGCATTAGGAGAAAAGAAACAGTGGGCTGCCAGCAGCCTCAGGAGGCAGAAGTTACTTGGTGGTAATGAGCAGAGGAAAGGCTCTGGGAAGCCCAGCAAAGGGAAATGACACACTGGCTCGCCGATGAAAGGAAAGGAAAGGGTGAGGCAGGCAGGACAGAGGACCTCAAACTGCTCCTGTTCATTTTTATAAGATCAAAGAATGGCTGTGTTCTGGGAGGACCAGAAAGCCTTTGTTGGAATGGTAGTTTTGGCAAGACACTACAGAATCAAAGCAAGAGGAAAAGAAAGTATTAACCCTTCGATTCAGTATTTACTCAACATTCATACAAGCAAAGTATGAAAATCATGAAATAATCTCAAGAGCTAACAGCAAGACTTACTTATTGATGGAAGGCAAACTCAGAGAGAGACAGAGAGGGAGAACAAGCATATAAGAATGGATGGTGTCAGGCAGTCACATAATCTCTCTACAAAATGCATTTGGTATTGTTATCCTTCCAATTCTTCTTTTAAACTGGATGATAAACCATGAAACTGATGAAAATTTGAGCCTGCTACTACAGGAGAATAATCTAATAGCTTTTACATTGCTGAGTGGATGCAGACAGAAATTTGTTTTATTGGTATGCAAAACCTTACTTTCTTGAATATAAAAATGCATTACAACAAAATGCATAAATGTTCATACTGAACCGAAAATTAATATTAAATAAAAATTTTGCTGAATACTTACAGCATTACTGGCATTAACCTAGATTTATGGACATTGTAACAAAAAGCTGAATTGTATCCAGAAAAGTCTGATCCAAGTATTCTAAGGAAGTGGTAATCTCATTCTGGGTTCTCTACTGAAAGCAACAAGATGTTTTATTGATCAAAGGACATAGAATGCATATGTTCACTGGAATAACTTCAGGATGTGGTTGATTTCAAATTAAATTTTGCAGTCTTCTATGTCAGACTAGTACTAGTAAGGCACAGGAACATGAGCTGCAGCTTATGCTCACAAAGAACAGTATATACTTTATAGAAATCCACTAAAATCCCAAGCACAGCACAGTAGCAGTGTACACCTACAAAATGCATCCTGACATCTTTATGAGAAATACACTTTCCATTGTAGCCTCATCGGAGAATACAATGCAGATTTTTTTTCCCAAAAAATCATACACCTTTCTCTATAAATAATACAGAGCCAAATCTTGTATGTAACAACTAAAGTATACTCAAGAATAAAATAACTCATTTAATTGAAATATTAATCATATTCATTCTCTCAAAATGTCAGACTAAATAATTGATTAATAAAGTAATTAGGATATTTACTTGTTAAGAGCTATGAAATAATTAAATTCACTTTAATTAACAGCATTAAACCAAATAAAAAAGCCAAACAAAACATAATCTCTAGATACTCAAAACCTCAGTTTTGCCCCTACTTGTTACTCCTCTGGCACTTCTCAAGAGTTGAAGGATTATTCCAGAAAACATTTAGGTTTTTCAGCTCCTTTTATATCCACTTGTGAGTCTGTCTAACAAACCTTGTTCTTCCTTACCTTCCAGCTTCTGCTCCTGACCTGCACAACTTGCTGGAGCAAGAAGTGGTGTACCTATCTATCAAATCATACAGCAGAATTGATCTGATTGAAAAAAAGAACCAAAATATCCAAAAGCTTCTTCTAAATGGGTACTATTTGTTCTCAGGCTTCTTAAGGGAGTGATCAGATCATGTGTAATATCTTGAAGGAGGTTCATAATAACAGCACTTTCCTCTGCGAACAGGAGCTGGATAAGGAAATAGAAGACCCAAGAAATTGCCTGGTACCACAGACAGGAGATGGAGCTTCCAGCTCAAACAGACTGCTGAGAGGAGAAGGAGCTGACAGGGCTCAGAGAGAGGCCAGGGACCTCCTGGTTTGCAGCAACTCACAAAATCACTGAGTTAGATTAAGCTACGCCTAGAAGATTAATTCACCCAGAGCTCTGAATGGAACGTGAAAACTTCACGCTACATTTCTTTCCCAACTTTTATTATCTAAGTTGGCAAGTTCATCTCATGGCCACTACAACAATTTTACTGGCAAGTGCAAGAGTTTGAAATGAGTGGATTGTAGAGAAAGGGAGAACAGTGGAATAGTATGATAAATAGGTCATCCTTTTCTTCTATCTGAACAATAACTTACAAATCTTCCTTTCTAAAGTCAGCGATATTGGAAGTATAAAAAGGAGAAAAGCTCCAGAAAAAATAGAAAGAAATATTTGTCACAAAATACAGACTGAATTTGCATTACATTGGGGTATTTGCAAGCAACTGTCCTCTGCCTGTGTCAAAATAGCTCTGGGAGCAGAAAGGACAAGGAATTTGCAGGCAGTTTAATGGTTTGTGAGAAATGGATGTCAGTGGATACATGCCTGACTGGTTGTCATGTAAGCAAACCATGAGTAAGAGAAGGTCCTGAACAGAATTAATGTCCTGTCAACACGTGACACAGCACCATGTGAAGTGCCAGGTCACTGCATGTCAGCATCAGCTTCCTGCTTCCACAAGGCAGGTGCTGTAGCACAGCACTCTGATTTCCAAAGGGCCTTTCATGACTGAAGGAAAGATTTTTTTAATGGATTAAATACATTTAAAATACATTTTTGAAATCAGAAACTGTTTTCAGAGATGCAGAAACTATGAGAAAGAATAAAGTAATAATTTGCACAAATAAATTTTAGAAGTTTATACTTGTAGCATTGATATTGTCTCAGTAGTGGTTTCTTTAGATGAAATTTTCTGGATTTCTCGTGAAAAGGAACTGTGGGTCTCATACATACAATTTGTGATATCTTATTGGATATTCCCACATGAAGGGAAAGAAGAATGGTTCGAAATTCATACGGCAAGCTGAAACTCATTCCAGCTATTCCACCTGACAGACTTACTACCTTGGGACATCTGGAAAATGCATTCACAGCATGTACAGGCATAAAGTTTTGTTCTTCCAACTTAATGTCATATTAAATTATATTAATTAGTGGTTAAAATTACATTCCTTTACTCTTTTAGTTGCAGTGTGGATATGGGCAGATTAATTGATTCTGTCCTGCACCTCCCTGACCAAACAAGTAAGCACACAGAGTAGTCACTGAAATAATTAGATCTATCACATGGACCTCAACCATTAGAAGTGTTAGAAAAATAACATCTTTCGTATGGATAAAATCTACATTTCTCTTCCCAGGGATGGGATGAGGACTGAACCGTATAGAAAAATGACAGCACTGAAATACACTGTATTTCATATAATGAGTACACAAGTAGTGTAGTAAAAATCTACATGGAGAGCTGCAGTGCAAAATTATCACATCTTCTCTTAAAAGTAAAATGACAGTTAAAAACCCAGAACTGCAACCTTTTTAAAAAAATATATATCAATAATATTTTCATAATTTAGACAAATTATCAGCAATGTAATTGGGATTGGTTTGAAAATTAATTTAAGAAACTTACCATTTCTAAGGCCATAATACGTTCCTAAAAGCAAAATACCATTAAAGATGCCATTAGAAAGCAAAGAATATAAACACAGTGTAAATCAAAGAATGATGAATAGGATTAATTTTGGGGTTTTGGTGGTCGTACAGTTTTTTGTAAAAAATTCATTGAGTAGGAACTTTTGTACTTCACTGGATCTTTATCATACTATCCCACTTAGAAATTTGCCCCAAAAATAAGAAACCATCCAGAAACAAGGTAAGAAAGGATTTGCCAAAAATTACTCCACAATATATTTTTTCAATTAGTGAGTTAGGTTTTCCATATTGCTGATTTTACTCTTACATATCCCAAATAATTATTTCTTTTTTTGATCATTTCTGACTGTAAATCTAGCATGATTTGGAATTCATTGTCATCTTAGCACCAGGCTCTTTTACGCATTTCCTTAGAAAACTAAAAAGTAAATTCTATATCATTATTCTTTCATCCAGAAATAGCTCTGAATAATGTTTTATTAATAACAGGATGACATTAGTCAAACAAATAAAACAAACTTGTGTCATTTTTAATCCAGCACAAAATACAGAGAACCCAGAATTAGTTAATTTACTGTATATATTTCAATGTTCTTTTCCCTTTGTGAAATATTTTTAAGAAAAATATGAAGTTATTAAAATCAAGATAGTGGTACTCTGGTACTATATCCTGACTAGGTATGGTATTTTAAGTAATTTGACAAAACGTATATTTAAGTGTTTAGGTGAGTCCACATTTAGAGTACGTGACCATTAAGACATTATAGGAACTCTTACTTTACTCAAATATTACTCAATTTTTTTCTCAGGCAAGGTAGTCTTTATTCTTCCTTAGAAGCAGGTCTGAGATACAGATTATTTCCATACATCAGAACAAATTTATGACAAAAAATATTATACTGAAAACTCAGAAATTTTTATTCTGAGATGTTTGCTCCTCCACAAAATTGCAGTGGCAAACACTCATTTATTTAAAGATTCTGCAACAAAGCACATACTCCTTACCATAAAAAAGATGGTATTTACAGATCTCACAAATTTCTGGTGATAATGAACAGTAATTCAAACAATTTTTTTCATTTAAAGAGGACTACTTTGCAAAAAAAGGTTTTAGAGTGAGTGAGGATGGTTCCAATGATAGAATATAAAGTGTTTTCAAAATTACTCATGTGTTAAATAAAGTGCATGATACAGTTGCCAAATTCTAAAAATATAATAAACTCTTACAATCTCAGCAGATAATTTTCTGGACTAGCATCTAATGTATTAGGAAATTTACCATGGATAATTTATACACTACTTGACTGTGAAAGCATGGATATCTGAAGGGAGAAAAAACTGCTATCAAGCATTTGAATACGAAAGAACAGCAGCCAGAGCACTACAATTCACACACTTAACCAGAAGTGCCAGCTAGGACAGGAATACAGCAATTTAATCAGGAACATGACAGTCAGGCAGGCGCATACAGCCATGCAAGACACTACTATGAAGCAACTTCCTGCAGTCTAAAATTACTCCTCATTCAATCAGAAGTAATATCATTAGAACAATTTGTCAACCGTGAAGCTTCACATGAAAGCAGATGCAGAATTCCTTCACATGAAAGGAGATCTTTTTACACTGATGTAACTAGATATGCACCTGTGTAAACTGCTCACGCAGACAAGCTCTCAGCCTTGTTGAACTTGAGCTGCCAGAAAGCCAGGCCAAGATTTTTGTTTGAACAGGAAACAGCTGGATTGGTGTGTTGTGCAACTTTTGGGTCTTGCAACTTGTCTCTTTTTACTGGATCAAACTGTTTGTACACTAACTTCTTTGATACCTCTAGCCTTCAAAATGCCTTCTATTTATTATATGAGAAGAGAAGGCTTATCTTCAAACAAACTCCTATGGTCAAAACTCAGGTCAATACCCAATGTCATTTTCCTTATGAGCCTTATCTTCATCAATTCCCTCACAAATGTCCTGTTTTCAGTACACTTACGGAATGCTGACTCATTGATACTCTTCATATTGCATGTAAACTTTTTTTATATTCATATTGGGTATTGTTTGTACCAATTTGTTGTTAAAAATTTCTTTTTCTCTTTCTGTATTCTGAAGAATACACACATTACCCTCCCTCACAGCCTCCTGAGCCTCACAATTCAGACATTCCAGCCCATTTTTGCTTTCTTAGCCATTTCAAATTGAAAGTAGTATGTTTTCTTTGACTGTAATGCTTAAATACTATTCCAAAGCTGAGCTTAGGGTAAATCTGACTTTTTAAGCATGAAAGTGCTTAGCATAAACAACTTTACTGCTAGACGACATACAATAAGGATTTATAATATTGTATCAGTTCCTAGCAAATACTGACTGGTCCATTCTTCCTCAGAAAGGTGACTATGAACATTTAGTGCTTCAGAGGCTTTAAATACTTACTTGGAATGTTTTACTTTCCATTTTATTCAGTTTTACAAAAGAAAGTAACACAGCCCAGAGAATTTAACCCAACCAGTGAAAAAATTCAGCAATGAGTATTACTAGCTATTGGGTCTGTATTTGTCTGCATATATTTCCAAATCTGAATTTAAGCCATAAGGCAGTTCAGGAAATCATAATGCTGTAATACAATATGGTCATTTTAAGCAATTTAACAAAAAATGTAGCTAGTTAATTGAGCAGAAAATATACCTGGAGAGCTCCCATTTCTTCCTCTCTTCTGTGCGTCTTCTCTAGCAGCTCTGCAAAATGAAAAATGGAACTTGTAAATTCAACTTCCTGTCTCATGGCCTGATAGAAAAAGTACTGTGTAAAACAGTCATCGAGCTTTTCATTTTACAGATTTCACAACACCCCTTTTCAGCTGATTAAATAACAGATTAAATGTGTCAGTGATATGATTGTTTCCAAGCATGGGCTGTTGAGGTGACTAAAAAACAGCCTCAAGAACACAGAATGACAGTTTGACTGGGGAGAAAAGAGCTCTAAGATTCACAGATAAACTTTTCTATAAATAAATAAATGAAATAAATATTCTGGTGCATTTTTAGAATTGAATGAAAAAAATCAAAGAGATTCTGTCTGAAAATTAACTAAAACTGACTGTCAAAGCAATGCAATTATATATGAAAAGTTACTGTAGAATACTGCAGACTATTTTGACTGACAATAATTACCTCCTCTCACTAAAATGGAACAATTTTGCTAAGGAAAATAATTTACTGTGACAAAATATTAGAAAAGTTTCTTACAGTCTTTACAAGATAAAATCCTAATATCTTGTATTGCCATATGTGACAATTATAGACATTGGCACATATATGCACATACGTAACATTTCACATCAGAAACTAATTTTGCTGGAATTCTGTGGCTTATGTCATGAGTTGCTTTTCCCTTTTACTTCATTCACATAGTTTTATGATTAAAATCATGTTTTTGATAAATTGTAACATATTTAGAATTCTGGGACCTTAAAGTTATAACCTCATAAAGAGCAGGAAAAACAAAAAAACATGCTGCAGGCTTATGGCTATTTCAACTATCAGAAGTTCGCTCATGAGTTTTGCATGAGAAGAGCGTTGCTTTAGCTAAGCCAGAGACTGACTTTGAATTCAGATATGCTCCAGTTTGTTAGCAATTAGGAGGGTACTGAGATTATGAAAATGCCTTGACAACATCAGAGGACTGAATTCTGACTGTCAATTCCCTCAGCATCCTAGTACAGGATAACTGAAAGTACCTGTGTTTGCTTCCTTAAGAAATAAACTTCACTGATACTTACATAGTCATAAAGATAAGCTTCAATGATTTAAAACAGGAACTACAGAAAATATTCTATTGACATTAATTTGTCATCTCTCCTATATATATCTCTGATCGTTTCTTCTTCTCCTGCTATGAAACCTTCCTGTGAGCACCCCCACCCTCTTTTTTCATAGCTTATTATTAATTTCTGATTGCATGTGGATTGAGACTTATTTCCAAGCACCAGTCCTTTAAGAGATGTAGATACCATGTAAAAAATCTTAGTTAATTCTTTCACAAGCTGAGAGATCGACTTGCTATTCTTTCTGCTTAGCTTCTATGCCACTTTTTCCAAATCCTTTCTTAAAATTAGTAAAATTACCGTTTCTTCACTTTGTTTTGGTGCATCTGTGTTTTTCTGAATTATTTTTTGGTATGCTTTTTCAGTCCAGTGATCCAACTGACACATAACTTACTGTAGCCAAACACACTGCCATCAACATTAGTACAAGAATTTGGCTTGAAAAGTAGCTGCCCTGTATGTTTTCTTTGGGTATATTCCAGTATTATATGTAAGTTGATAAAAATTTGTATTGTAATACAAGCTTTAAAAAAATTTAGGAGCAAGGAATAAGTCTATGAGAAAAGGTGGGAAATGAAAAATTCATCCCCATGTCTCATCTGACCAAAAACCCTCAATTATTATACTTGACTTTATTTTCATTCTAATGTAGTAATTAAGATTCTACTGTACAGACATGATTGTTCTAAGTGAAGAGGTTGCTATTACAATGTTCCTTTCAAACATCTTCTACAAAAGTAAAACAAGCTGAACTGATTTCTGCTAACAGTCTCTAGATTTGAAAGCTCTGCATCTCAAATTAGGGTTATCTAGAATCCATTTGCTTTATTCTACCCCTGCCTAAATCAGATGTCCCAGAGGACGCTTCACAAAACTCTGTCCCTGGAAGGGCAGGCAGGTGTTCAAGTCATGTTAACTGACAAAATATACACCTGTACAGAGCCAGCCTTTATGAACATATATTTAAAAATCAAGTTCTGTATTTCAACTGATGATGCCATTTAGTATTCCATGTAAAATAATGGCATGTTTTCTCCAACGCTGAAGTAAAAAAAATTAAAATTAAAGCAATATATATTAAACAGCTATACAAAAAGTCATATATAGCATATTATATCATTCCTCTGGACATCGTTCTTCATGACAGAATAACTGCTTACTTGATCTGAAAAACTCTGTTGATTTATTTTATCATTTGTACAATAATTCCCATATTTAAGTTGTTGTGCAAACTTGAATATATGTTTTATGTTTTACGTCATGTGCCAGAAAATAATGTTGCAATAAAGTTAAGACAGAGAATGCATTGTGTCTGCAACAGAGCAAAGATGGTCACTGGCCCTACTGGAAGCTCCTTTCATCCATCCTATGAACAGCCTCTGAGTTTTTCCAATTAAAATTTTGTTCATAAAAGAAGTTGCACAATGGCATGGGTTGCTACAACAATCCTGCTACCATCTTCTTTCAAGGCCTAATGTAACCACAGGGTACTTGGGGATTTTTCAAAGCAATACATCATTATTCTCATGGGGCACAGAATACATCAATTTATAAATTTACTAGAAGAAATAGCATTATTGAAAAAGGAACCTTTAGGCATTGATTGCTCTTCTCAAAAGATGAATAATACATGGAAAAAGACAACAAGAGAAATGAGATGTAGAAATAAAGATATTCACCAATATCCTCCCTTTTTACTTCTAGGTAAATATGAAGCTTGCAATCCAATAAGGAATTATAAGCTAAAACTATTAAAAAATCAGATATATTTCAGACATTTAAAATTGCTCAAAATCAACAGCAAGCTCAGGATATTTTCTGCAAAATTAGGGATCATACTTTTGTGCAGCCATACAAAAACAATTTATTTACAGTGCCTAAATTCAAAATCATGTAAAGATTACATCTCACTGGCTATGCATCAGTAAACACTAACTGGGTGTCCTTGAAGTTACACTACAGTGACTTAGATGTGACTAATCAAACTTACAGGAAAAATATAGGTTATGATTTAAAACATTCTGTCAGAATCCTTATCTCTTGTAGTTTTCATGAACCACCACAGTATGTTTCCAAATACTGTGAATACTAAGCTGGAGATGAAGATTTTATATTCCATCATACCATACAGACAAGTGAGGAAAAAAGGTTTATTTGAAAAGATTTTTCACACACAAACCCACTAGTTGTAATTTTTACTGCTGGTGAAAAGTATCAGAAAATAGATTTAGGAGCAGATATTTATTGATTGAAATGAGTAAAATGCAACGGTACTATCTTATTTATCCTAGCTGATCCATTAATATGCCAATAACTAACTAGAATGTTAAAACTCCTTTATGAACTAAAATGTTCAGCTCCTTTATCTTTGCGCTGGGTGTAACAAAGGTGGGAAACAGGACAATGACTTTATATTAACTGGAGCATCAGTTTCTTGATTTCAAACACTGCATGACCTCCCATTTTAGAAACTGAAGATGATAGACAACATTCCTCTTCACATTCTCAGAGAAGACTGACATGCCAGAGAAAAATCTACAAATTGGACCAACACCACATTTTTATGTTTACCTTGTTCTAGCCAAGGAGAATGCACAAATACAGAAGTGCACACAGAATCAATTCTTATAGCCATAGATATCTACTCATAGAGTGAAAAATGCTAAAATGTGATTCAGAGTACATTCATACAACAATTCAGTTTTGAATTCATAGGTAATATGCTGCAAAGTATCCTAGATATCTTCAGGCTACTGGTAGATCTGACTGAATATACTCACCACTCCCCAGCAGTTGCAGATCACACAGGAAAATAAAGAACAACCGACACAGTACAAAATATACAGCTACTATGTGGCATTAAAGCAAGAAATTCAGCTTAATACCAGAAAAGAATGGCAGTTTGGAAAACATTGTCAGCATAATTTTTGCATCGTCACGCTAAGAAAAGCTCTTCTCCAAAACACAAGTCAGGGCTTTCAGTTATATATTAGTAAAACTGTCTTGGATTTCCCAAAGTTTGTAACCCTAGACATTAAGGTTTTAAGTTATATAAGTGGATACCAAACTCTTGAGAAATCACTTAATTAGACACCCTAATCATATTATCTTTAAATTTGCTTTGATCAAAAATTGTAAGGCTTTTTAATGTCAAGTATTTCCCATCATTCTCACTTCAAATACGCATCCTACAGCTTTCAGTCATCGTTTGGATACGCTTCCCACAAAACTGCTGAACAGATACTGCAGCATTCCTGTAGATGCACAAGGCAGCCAAGCAGGTTTCCGTCAAGTATGAAGGAATTTTCAGGCAGCCGAATAAATCAATTTCTCTCAGCTAGAAATTATCTTATTATTATCTTGCTCACATCTACACAGTCAAGTTTAATCACATACCACTTACAAGTTCTTCCCTTCACACAATGAATCTGACATGAAGGCCCTATTTTGGGGGTGAATCGAGATGTTTCTAGCTGAACCAGTGTAACCAAAGTGTTTCATAACATATGTATATATATGTATATTTTTTCCATTCATGGCCAGTAGAGGCAGAACAATCGCAGTTTTGCTCTGTACCTGTGCTAGGTTGTGATGAATGGCTTCACAGTACTGTGACAACTGTCACAATCCAGAAACACTCAGTACTAAAGGATGTTTCAATGAGCTTGAAGCTTCTCACTCTAAGGCCCAACACCACAAATCACCCTGGCACTAAAGCAACTGAGATCAAAAATAGTACTGGCACCTGCTTCACACTATTTAATTAAAGCAGTACTTGCCACACATGCAAGCCATTAAGGGAATTTCTACATAACCATATTATTATCATCTTGAAAGAGTTTTAGAAAAATAGGTATTTCTTAGAACATTAATTTTTGTTAGTGTGGAACAAAGTCCATAAATTATTTTTATTTCAGAATGTGTTTATGTAATCCCAGGCAAAATTTAAAAAAAGAAAAAAAAAGTCTCAAGTGGTTTTTAATACTGATTAGAGCTTTCCTAATTCATTAGCAAACAGTTATGTTAATATTGAGCACATTCCACTGTCTTTAAAGATTTTAGTTCAGTTCCCACCACTGCAAGCAATGCAATACTCATGATCACCAAGACCAAAACAGCTGTTTATCTGTATCTAAATTAAAAGTTTTCTCATCCACATTTAAAAAGAGCTCCAGACTTAAAATATAATTTTTAAAAAGGGAATCCCTTTTGCAATATTCTTTGCCTTTTTAGCTCGTAGAAATTTATTAGCTACTGAAGTTGTTAGCAAGTAACATAGTCAAGATTTCAAAAGAATATACTTTACAGAAAACTTGAACTTTTTTAAAATTAATTAATTCTTTTGGTAACTTTTAGATATACACTTGTGCTTTTACTGTGTAAAATCAAAGCAGATTCTTCAACCTACAGTGATGCATTGGCTTACCTTAACCTGAAGCAGCACCCCTAATCATAACAGAAGAAACAGAAGAAAGGTGTCAGAAGTTAACAGAGAAGGAAACAATTCACTGTTCAGATTCCCTAAGAAACTTACTACTACAGAAGAAACAGAACATACTGTTTTGTTTCTATTCCCTGAGGCTTAGGCAAGTCTGATATTTTTTAGCAAAACTTTTAAACATTCACATCTCCAATCTGGCCTGGTCTATATTTCTTTATTTGCACAGAAAACTAATTACTACTGGGGGGGAAAAAAAAAAGAATAGCTTATAGAAGGGAAATGTAATCATTTAGGGGCTGTGAGGGACAACAGAGAAGTGTGATTTAATATTCTCAGAGAATTGCTGTTCAAGTTATACTCATAAGTTTTAGAAGACTTCTAGGAATGAATGATACATTACTGGGTTACGCCTAAAATCGTGCATACTGTATCTCACTTCAGACAAAAAGCAAGAGCAGACAGGAGGATAAAAAATGGTAATATTAGTTACTCTAATGGCAGCTTCCAGAAATAAGCATCTGAAAGAACACTTAAGCATCTGAGTGAAACAGGACTACATCTGGACCATCCATGACCTAGCTGGCCTCCATAAACTTGACTATTTCTTAAAAAAAAGTTTTTAAAAATATGTTAATGGCAAAAAGCAATGCACAAATAACATCAGTCTGTTACAGGATGTGTCCCTCACAAACAGGGAGAGAGACAAAGCGGAGAGCTGTTTAATGCTTTGTCTATCTCTCTTAAACACCAGTGATGAGCTGGGGTCCCAGTGCTCTGAGCAGGAGAACCATGGCTGTGAGACCAATAAAACTCCCAGCCAATCCTGAATTTGTGTGGGATTTTCTGCTCCTGGGTCTCTTGAAGTCTACGGGGCCTGATGGGATTTTTCAAGAATATTTAGAGCTGACTCATGTCTTTGAGGCCTCTCTCAACAGTTTTTGAGCAGTCTTGGGAATCTGAAGAGGTCTCAGTTGACAGAAGTTGGCAAACGTTATCCCAATTTTCAAGAAGTGCAAGAGGATGACCACAGCACCCGTGGAAAGGGACACAGGGGTCTTGGTTGATGGAAAGCAGAACATGAGCCAGCAGTGCTCTGGCAGTCAGGAGGGCCAACCCTGTCCTGGGGTGCATCAGGCACAGCATCACCAGCCGGGTAAAGGAAGGGATTGTCCTGCTCTGCTCTGAGGCAGCTTCACCCTAACACTGTGTGCAGTCTTGGGCATCACAATATAAAAAAGACAGGAGGGCTACAAAGACAGTGAAGTGCCTTGAGAGGAAGCCACATGAGGAGTGGCTGAGGGCACATGGTCTGTTCAGACTGGAGAAGCGGAGTTTGATGGGAGACCTCACTGCAGTTACACCTTCCTCATGAGGGGAAGAGGAGGGGCAGACACCAATCTCTTCTCTGTGGTGACCAGCGACAGGACCTGAGGGAATGGCCTGAAGTTGTGTCAGACGGGGTTGNGGGCACATGGTCTGTTCAGACTGGAGAAGAGGAGTTTGACGGGAGACCTCATTGCAGTTACACCTTCCTCATGAGGGGAAGAGGAGGGGCAGACACCAATCTCTTCTCTGTGGTGACCAGTGACAGGACCTGAGGGAATGGCCTGAAGTTGTGTCAGACGAGGTTGAGGTTGAATATTAGGAAAAGGTTCTTCAGCCAGAGGGTGGTTGGACACTGGGACAAGCTCCCCAGGGAAGTGGTCACAGCACCAAGCCTGACAGATTTCAAGGAGTGTTTAGACAACATTCTCAGGCACATAGTGTGATTCTTGGGGCTCTTCTGTGCAGGGACAGGAGTCGGACTTAGTGGTCCTGGTGGGTCCCTTCGAACTCAGCATATTCTATGATTCATTGAACCTATTTATTGTTTCGGATGCCAGAACATTTTGGGACAATGAGTTTCTATAATTGAAGCATGTACTGCATAAAACAAAAAGTTTCCTTTTGTTTCTAACATGATGTCTGGACTGTCAATGACATTTTTATATGTATAATTCTTGCTTCTAATTTGCTTCCTTCAATAAGTATTCCTTGTGTTTCATCCTATAAAGATATTTCTCTTTATTTCCATTTCACTCTGATTGGTATTTGATGTAGATCATTCACTTATGAATATCTCCCACGCTTCATTTAGAAAACCTCTTCCAACTTTTTACTTGTCCCAAGAACCAGTCCAAAATTCTCATCAGTTTTATAACCTCTCTGTACCTGTCATTACCTGAACTACTACAGTGTCTGCCTTACAGTGAATTCAGAAGTGCAAAAGTGGATACGTATATATATTCAAATACACAGCTTAAGTACACAAGATACATGGCCGAGTTGCTGTAACCTCTTCTACAGTCCAAATATGATTGCATTGGAATAGTTTGTCTGAATATGAGATTAAATATTAAAAAAAACTAAAATATAAGGTTGCCAATCAAAAAATTATAGGTCCCAATGTGCTGCTTTTGAAGAGGCTTGTATCAAAAGAATGAGAAGGTTTTTTTCCCAAAGCTTACATGAGATCTTTTAGTTCTATTCCTGGCTCCCCTCTATTCCTGGGAAATTTTCTGCGCTTCATTTGAACACGGCTAAAGAAAATATTTCTCTATCTTCTGACGTGAAGCTCAAACAAAGTGCACTGAAATCCATGCAAAATATTCCTATGAACTTCCTTATGAATACAAAAGGTGATGACAGCCCAAAACTTCACTATGTCCTAGCAACTGCCTAAGGTATGAGCTGGGAGAGAGAGCATGACTATTATATTTGTTTAGGACCATAATGATTCCCAATTGAAACTACTGTAGGAGGAGTATGAGCGAGGGCTGAGAATATAGATGCAGTTAACACATCCTGAAGCACAGTTATAAGCATTCTGTTGTTTTCCTTTGAATGACACTTATCTACCAGCAGACATGCTGTAGAGGATTCCAAAAGCTCCTGAGGGACCTTGGGCCTTCTAGTTAAAAAAAAAAAAAATCACTAAAGAACAACTTCCCAAAATAGGGATCGCTTCCTAGATGCTTTAGTAAGTTCCAGTAAGTTTCATTAGGAAACAGTGACACAGACAAATAAAAAGGCTAACCTTGAGGTAATAAAATAAAAATGTCTCGTTCCAGTTCAAAGACAGTTTCATTATGAAAATGTGATCAAGGCAGGTGTTCTAGTTCTGTGGGGTTGAACTTACAAAGGTGTGTATATTTATTTATCATCAAGTTGTATATTTATATGTACTTATCGTCCATAAATAAATATACATATATTAGGGTGGCACGCTCACAAATTTTTTACTGATGGGGCATGCAATCAATAAAGTTTGGAGACTAGTACTCAGTATTTAGAATCTCTGAACAATCTCACTTCTGAAGTAAGCAGACTATGGCTGGCAGTTATTTTTTCAATAAAGGCATTTGGTTTTCATAAAGCTGAAATGTTTTCTAGCCTCTTACTCCAAAATTCTTTCTTCTTTATATGCCAAGCAGCACACATTGTAACACATGGAATTGAGAGGAAAAAAAGCAAAGTTCAAGTAAGAACAAGGTCTAATGAGAAGGGTGTCTATGGGAAGAGAAACTGTGTGGGAAGAATGAGAAAGAGAAGAAGGGACTAGAACTATTTACAGTAAAGGGACAGAACAAGAATGTGTGGCTTATTATTCAAACAGAGGCTCCCCTATAAGCAGCAGATCATATCTGGAGACCTTACTGTAGCTTTTGAGCCACACATGATTGGTATAAACTAACTTGAAGTGCCAAACACATCTTTGTACATAGAAAAGGAACAGTCTGTATGTTAATACAAATCAATACTAAGATCTTTTTATCTAGAATTATGAGTGTCGTCTCTTAACAGCTGCCACTATGACAAATTCAGAGGTGGTAACCCAGGTATTGCTTGTTCTCTGAAGTAGTGTCCAAACAAGCAAGCTGAATCGCAGCCAGATTGGAATCAAGGGTCTCTTCTAGACTCTAGAGAGATGTTATGTCAGAATTAACACAGCTAGGATAGCAATAAAGCTATTAATTCACAGTGAGTCACAACTGCAGAACTATACAAAACCTTCTGTTTGCATTATTTGCTCAACTGTTCTCTACAGAGATGTAAAAGCATATAAAAAGCTTATAACGTCAGACCACTGGAATTTCAGTTTTAGGCGGACTCATCAATCAATCAACTTGTCTCAGCCTTAAGCAGCCACTTTCCATTGCCAGGAATACTAAATCTTTTATATCAGTGTCCTTGCACTATGGACTTTAATCTACTTCATTGCTGTAGGATGACACCCCCATAGCTTTTCCTATTGAAGCCTTTACTAAGGCATGGTTCTACTGACAGAAAAAAAACCACTGCAGGCTAGAATTTTCTTAGTGTCTCTATTAAACAATTTCTTTAAAAATTCATTTAAATATGCATATTTCACACTAAATTAATAATTTAGACAGAAATAAGAACTTTCTTGTCTGAAAACAAGAACTACGATATCAAGAATGATACAACTAAAAAAAAACCCCAAACATGAACAAAATCATGGAAAATTGATCCAGTAAAGCAAAATGTTTATCTGAAAGGCACGGCTTCTGCCATGAAAATTAAAACGGGACACACCAAATACCAAAACTGCAGTTGACAATTTTTTCCCATTACTCTCAATTAATGGCCTGGATAGCCGGTTTGAAAATGGTTTGGGAGTTTCAGGATGTTGACATTTTCTGATTACAAATTATTTAGTTATAAAAACTACATCCACAAATCTGCTGCAACTAGAAGGCTGCTGTGAAAATTAAAAACAAGTCATACAGGTGTTGACTGAATCTATGCTCAAATTAATCATTTAAACAATATTAAAACAACCCTAATAATTGCAAGTTACCCTCATCTTTTAACCTCCTTTGTGTCAATATTATGGCTTTTTTCCATTTAACATGTTTAAAGATAAAAAAAGGATAAGAATATAGCAGGCAAACCCAGCATTGTTACTGCCTATGCCCTCCTCTTACATGAGCTAAGGAACATTGTCTGTAACTGCACTTTAAACACAAAATCCAAACCTCAAACAGTAACAATGGCAAAATCCCTCTAGTCATTACAGATTCTGGATTATGCCTTTTATTTGCAGGCAAAAAGAGCAAAATTTTTTAAATGCAAAACAAACTTTCCTCATGGCAAAATTTTTAGTACCATTAAAGATAGTAATAAAATATTAATTTAATTTTGGTAACTGAGACAGTATTTTCAAATTTCATTTTCCTTATTATCAAAGACACATACACCAAAGAAAATTTGTTAACACACACATACACACGGTATTTGAACAGTTAAACACTAGATTTGGAAGTTAAACACTAGATTTGGAGTACGCTGCTATGCTTTTTTTTTGGCTACTATTTACTGAAACATCTATCAGAAGACTCCAACTCTTCTTTCAGACTATCATTATAGTGGTATGACTTGACTACAATAACAGAAGTTGCTTCATTTAAAACTATACAGAATTTCTTATGAGGAAAAAAAAATAAGATTTAAAACCCTAAAAATAAAGATAATTGAGGAAATAATTGAGATTTACTGAATTTAGAAATTATTCTGACACTAGAAATTCAAACAAAACACAAGTCATAGTGACTTTGAATTTCTGCCACTAAGCATTGTGTGATGATTATTAATGTTTCTAAGGCCTTAAATGACAATTACTTGATTCTACTTCTAGAAACTGAAACTGTTATAATATATATAGGTATTGATTACTCATGCAGCAGTAAAATAGCCAGCCAGTGTTGGAATGCAGGCAATAATGTTCCTACTAGAAATAAATCTCGAGAATAGACTTTAGAAAAAAAATCTAACATACAATGGTCGTGAATAAACACTTCAGATTCTACTTCACAAATTTGGCTGAGAAGCCATCAATTTTCAACCCTAACAATCTAATAGCACATCTATACTACAATGAAATTCTTTACTAATAGCTTCAAATAAGCTAGTTTGGGTACTAATGACTATGTAATTACTCCTTCTTCATGTCCCACAGAAGCCAGTCCAACCCAGCTGACATGGTGTTAGCACCAAGCGCTCCAGTTCTGCCAGATGCGCTCAAATCACATCCTAGATGGCATTTGCAGCTGCATTTGCCAAAACGCAGGGAGGTCGCTTTCCTCCCTGCTTCTGGTTGTGCATTGCTCTTGCTTACTTTGTCCTGCTTTGGCAAAATGACAAACCTGGACCTCCAAAAGGCCTTAGTTCATTACAACAAGAACAGCATACTGGCAAGAACCAGATAGCTCTATGTGGCTAATATTGAGTAATATATGATTATAGAGAGGTCCAATGAGGAGGAGACATGGAACAAGGGATGGAGAAAGCAGCACTGATGGGAGTGAGCGAAACAGAAATAAGAATTCTGCCTTTGTCTGCAGTGATATTAAATGTCTCCACGAATTGGAAACTGCAATTTGACCCACTAACTCATGATTATCTTGGATTTGTGTGTGTGAGCTATCATCCCACCTGTCTGTAGCACAGATCTATGCAAGGAAACTGACAATGGCTTTTTCTCCCATAGTTTTGATTAGAAAACCTATTAAATAACCTGGAAAGAAAAAAAATCAGCATTATATAAAAGAAAATATAGTAAGAAATATCTCAAAGCAAGGTCGCCTTAATAGTTGATACTTTGAACAGAAAATGCTGTTCAACACTGTTTCATCACTGCATATAATACATAATTGTTACAATACTCTCCTGAATGAAGAAACATTTCCTTTCTGATAATGAAAAAAATTTTCCAGGAGCACACAGAAAGAAATTGAAACTTAATTTGTTTTCATTTACCAACTGAAAGCTAGAAAGATAATTTGTCATTTCTTGTTTTAGAAAATTATGTTGATATGTTTATGGGCATGGTAGCTATATAAAAATTATGGTATGGCATATGTAAATGACAAAACAGGAAATTGAATGCCACTTGCTTCAGCGAGCTCTCTCTTAATACCCTATGATTTTCTTGTTTTGATGTTTATCATCCCAACCATATTTATGCATATCAGCAAATTTCCTTTTGGCTACATCTGAAAGGCAGCCGCAGATCTTAATGCAAATACACACAGAACTGATCTTGGACCTATCAGCTAAGGAATGGTCAATGATTAAGGGTATCCAGGCTTTTGAAGCAGCTAGTGCAGCTCATTTGAATTGAAGTAACTGGGCCAACCAAAGGAGGTCAACAGCTGCAAGACAGAAAGCTTTTCTAGCCAAGGTCATTTGTTACTTGAGATGAGTAATTCACCCAAGCTTAGAAGTGCATTTCTTAATTAGGCTGTTTGAAGATCAGAACTAAACAATCCATTCGCAACCTTCACAGCATAGGAGAACATATAATATGGGAAGCTCAAAGATACTGGTCCGGAAATTAAATTTCCCTATCAATCTCAGGAAAAAAGGGATCTTTTAACAGCTTGGATGTTTTGTTAGAAGAGTAAAGCACACAAAAAAAGTCCCATCTCCATGGGATTCACTCCTTGATAAATGCTGTAAGAAAGCTTTTAATTCTTCTGGATGACCCTATGTATCACTAGGAGGACCTAAACAGCTTCTAAGAAAATGCTTACTTCAACCTACTAAACATATATTGCACAGAGGTCAGTATGTCTCACTGACACCCAACATAATGCAACTAGAAATTATATAACTGTCTATTATACATGCTACAGAGGAAGATGCAATAAACTCAGCTGGCAATTATGAAGAAAACCGTAACAACAATGTTTACTTCTAATTTTTTCAGCCACAGTTAGGCTTTAAGTTTATTCCTCGGTGGGACAATCCTGTTTTTGTACTGTCCCATGGTAATTGATGATATACAACTGAGAATTACCAGCTCAGCTGGCAAACATTTTAACTTTCAGTGAATGGCACATTTTGCTTAACATCTAAAAATCTATTTTGAAAATTACACTATCTAAATGCACTAACTTATTATTCCTTCTGCATAGTTAATTGCAAAAATCTACAGAACAACAAGTCCAGTAAATTTTTTCAAGAAGAACTTTTTATATATAGATTTGAGGAAGAAACCTCTCCTGTACTCCAAAAGAGAAGAGAATATTAGGAGGAAAATTATATATATTATATTATAACTGAGTAGCAACATCAGAGTTTTTTCTTTTCTTTCTCTTGTGCAGTGGATTATGTATCATTTTCAACTGACACTTGACTTTCTATTTCTGATCAACAGAATTCCTGGAGACTGATCACAAAAAACCAAATTTACACTGCTGTTTTAACTGATTAAAAAGGTAAGAAGACATTAATCTCACAATGGAGATTACATGGAGAAATGTATATAAAGTATGAGCAGTATAATAAATGTACTATAAAAATTTTATTTATTATAAAAAGACACTGCAAATCTTATTACAAGGTTGATAAGAGCTGTAAATAAATTATGCTTATTATAGAATTGCTTATCCCATTCTCCCAACACTACATAATTTCTACAGACAGAGACATTCAAATATTAATCAAAGAAATGGCAAAATGACTGTCAAAATCCCACAAAAATGCCATTGTAAATGGGAGAATACATTGAATATTCTATATACCTAATCCTTTACCTATTTACATTAGAGTTGCACATCTGTTTAATCTCAGCAACGCAAATGCAGGGAACAAACTGAAGTTTGCTAAAGTGCTAAAATGCCTGATATGTTTTTATATGATGCCTCTTGCAGCATGCATTAGAAGCTATGTTGGCAAACAGAAACTTGCCGGGGCATCATCTCCTAGGTTAGGAATGGAATTCCTAGGTTAGGAATGAAAGCAAACAGTAAATGTGCTTTGCTGGAAATGCCCCAGAAGGGTATAACTGCTAAGAGACATAGGTTACAATGTGCTTTGATCTGCTCATGCCTCTTGAGAACAGAGAAAACAACAGAAAACTACTCTCTTAATGTACATCCAATGTTGAAAATTCATACTGTTTATGTAAGGTCTTTATACCCTCTAGCAATCTTATCAGATGGCTACATTCCTCTTCCCTTGTGTCTTTATATTACATATAACAAAATATAATTTAAAAAATTAAATCTCCTGGGACCAAAAGTAAAGGTTTAAGCCTTAGCTCTAAAATATATTTTGTACTGTGAAAATATGGTTCTAAACTTTCTTCAGAAAATAACCAAAATGAAAATCTGAGTCTGCTTTTCAGAAACTTTTTTCTACCTCTTACCCAGAAGTTTGTATGCTTTTCTGTGGCTTCTATAATTTTACCCCTTTTTCTAGTATAATTTTCCTTTGCTGCAACATTTGTTGCCGGCATATTTTTTTGAAAACGCCTTTTAATTGACATAAGGATAGGATTTTTTTTCTGTATGACAACCTACAGTTTTAATAATGACAATAAAATACAAATCATAGACAACCATCACTACCAAAGTAATATTTAAAATTAATCATGCTGGGTTTCTCTACTCTGTCAAGCTTTCTGACAGCATCTTTTCCAGACCTACACTTTATCCACAGTATAATGTCACAGTGCAACATACAAATGCGCTTCTCCTCTACACACTTGATCCTCAAAGTTCATTTGTCCCAAAGCACTAGCATGACCAGTAACAGATATTTTCCCATGTAATAAAAAATTGGTTTACCGTAAACATGTGTCCTTCTGCCGTCTTGAAGTGTATTTTATACACTAGCAAACCGGTTTACTTGAGCTGAAATACAACAGTATTACAACTTCTTCTGGAATAAACTCTTTCTCTTGGATCTTGTTTGCTCTGCTAAGGCAGTGCAAAAAAAGTCTTTAGAGCAACTTAAAAAAATAGAGTCATCTCTTACAGGACACAGATTAAAAGCACTGCTCAGGAAAAAGAATATTGTCAGATGTGCAACTTGGAACCAGAGTACACATGCAATTTGCACATTATACTTCAGGGTGCAGATCAGATGAGAACATAACATATGCAACAAATTTTAAGGTACAAGACACCTGATACTACTTTTTCTTGACCTGAAAGTCAATTTATAAAATAGTTATAAGATAGTATTCATATTGGTGATTCAGATAGAGAAAGAAACTACTCAGCTTCTGATGACCACACACATTTACAGAGCTTATATAGCTCTGTAAAAATGCCCTGATTACAGCTGATCCTAGTGACACTATGATTACTGACATTACTGACATTACTGCATCCTAACTGGATGCAGCGTGGCTCCTGGATCTGCCCAATACTGTTATACTACTACTCAAGTAAGTTACATTATTACAAGTTAGTGAATTATCATCAACAAAATTCCCAATGAACAAAAAGAAATTAACTACAAAAACCTTATGAGTAGCAACAAATAGAATGCTCAAATTCAATCACACTATATTTGTATATTACCACTTCAGGAAATATGAAATGGTAATTTTGTGAACTAAAAGCATTTTATGTTGCCATTCTTATAGTAAGAACAGATTAACAAACGAAAAGCACATAATCATGCAGCTGAATGGCCCACATAATCATACCATTGATTTTCAATTACAGTAAGGATGGAAATTTTCATAATTTAGTAGTAATAACACTGTCTTTATTGTAAATAATTCTTTGGAAATCAAAATTCCTTCCAGATAACAAGCAAAATCTGTTGCTTACAGCAAGACTACAAAATACTTACTTTAACCAAGTTATTTTAGAAGTCACACACTTAAGTGTTTTAAGATCAGATCAAAATAGGAGCTGTGTACTGTAAACACATTAGATTTTAAAATATAATCATTTCTGAAATGGCCAAAAAAAGAAATCTTAGAAGGCTTTCAGTTTTTATTCCCCTCATAATGCAATCTTTCCACAATATCAGAAGCCAGCCTGAAGATGTTATACTATATACGTATTGTATATAACATACATATATCGGAAAGGACAGAGTATTTTTGTATTTTCAAATTTGAGATGTTTTTGCAACAAGTTAGAAACATTCCAACCTTAAAATTCAGACCTTATCCTATTGTTGCTTTTTTCCTCTGTTTCACTGTAATACATGAATAGTCCATGGTACAAAATCATTAAACCAGTCTGTGTAGATAAGTCGCACTGACCAAGAATGAAGTATTAATATTTCTCCAGCTTTTAAGAGAATAAGCATGAATATACTAGAATATTCACATTCCACTCTTACGTAAGAAGCCACTTTAATAAAACATAGCCCAACATACTTATAATCCCTTTAATACACTTGAGAAACATCAGTTCAACATTCCCAACAGCTTGGAGAAGAAAGTCTCTTCTTCCTCAGACACAAGGATGACATGAAATTGTGCAAAAGAAGCTTCCAAGTTCCATGATTCATGGCTCATGTCTTGACAGAAGCAAGGCATCTGAAAAACTAAGTTCTCTGCCAATTCAAATATGCTTATGCTAAAAAATAAGCTGGTTTGTAATAGGCAGTAAGAACTTGATAGGGAAAACTGTGGATTGCCAAACAGCTACAAGATCATTGCATTATATTCAATAGTGTCCTAACTTAATTCTGTCCTTTGAGTTCTTCCTTAATAAAAATGTGCTCCATGGATTTTAAGTACGTTGCATTAGAACAAAACTATATCACTAGGATTTCTTCATTTTATATAGTGTCTTGCAAGAAATGGTATACTGTCTGATCATTTGATTTTTGCAAGTAGAAGCAGTTACAGAAAACATTTAAGCCTTATTTTCAGAAAATGCTGGTCCTAGAATTTCAATCCAATCAAGAAAGTAATGTTCTACAGCCAAGTCATCAAATATAATTAAAATCAGGAAGACAAATTTTTTGTCCTGGCCACTGAAGTACATACAATATTGATGCAGTATGTACATATGCAAGAAGAATATACATATATATTTCAATAAATCTGTTTTCTTGGGTTTGCACTTGGTTTCTTTCTCTAGTGGTAGGCATCTCAATTCACCAGGTATACAAAAACAAAAAAACAAATGAAAAAATATCCACAATAAAATCATAAGTGTTAGAATTGTGAAACAAAAATTAAGGTAAATTTTACATTTAAATGTTTTCCACTAAACACAAATTTACATCTAGAAATATATAATGTTGCACAAAGGTACTGCTCAAATACTTGAAAATAAGTATGGCAAGATGAACATGCATATTTTAAAAAACAATCCTCAGAGCAGAAAGGTGGTGTAGAATTAAGTAATCCAGCTGAGGAAGAGGAGACCCAGCTTCACCCTCAGTTCTCTCTTTTTTTTTAATACATAATCAGAAGCAAGCACATTCTCTCTTACTCAGATACTGTATCTGTTTAAGCAAACAAATAAAGTTTTTACAGCAACAATATTTACTAACAGTGCTTAATAACCTGCAGCTCAAGTCCTTTAAAATAGGCAGAAATATCCAAATCATATCCTTGACTATGTTATGACCTTATCCTAGAGACATAATAGATGCAGACAAGAAAAATACTGTGAGACTCTCTCCCCACTCTAAAGAAGATTCAGATATATGTGCCCATTATTATGTGTCTGTAGTTTTTAACAAACTACATAGAGGAATCAGTTATTTAGTAAAAACAATTAGTAGCTTATTGCTCTAATCACTCATACTCATGTATGAACTGTATAGTTAATTTGCTTGTCTTGTTTGGCTCTAAATAATTTTTAAGGATTTTCCCCTTTAACTACAAAAAATATAAAGCATTTAAAAGTACCAATCATGGTTCCCATTTTCTTAAAAAAAAACAAGAAGGAAAGAAATATGTTAGTTATAGGCAGTTATTACCTTGAACACGCTGATCAGAATAAATATTCAGCCTAGGAATTTGTCATATTTAACCCACTAGAAGGAAAAAATGGGCAAACAGATTAAATATCACTTATTTAACTTAACCTTTATACAGAAAAATCCAAAACCAGCTAGATTTCCTTTTTTTCAAGAATTCACTTAAAATGTATATTCTGTAATTTAAATTATTTTGTTGCATACAGTCAATATTAAGAATTGGTTTTACTGATGACTGAAGCTATTCTCAAAGTGAGGATTTTTTTGGTACTGACATAGCACTTAAACTTCAATTCTCCAAATACACTATACAATTAGGACTCACTTTAAGAAAAAAAGGATCTTAGCTATCATGTCAGCTGAAAGGATATAAAAGCTTTTAACATAGCAATGACCTACACTGAAAATCATATTCTATTACAGCCTGAAAAATTCTAGGCAAAACCATTACAACAAGCACTAATTTTGAAAGATATTCAATCTACGACATAGCAAGATGCAAGATTTTAAATACTTCTTTAATTTCAAAAATTTTACTATACTAAATCTTAGTATTTTTTTCATTTCTGTTCAAATTTCCAACATTATTCATCTGTATTTTAGACTAAGATGGCTTTGACCAAGGGAATAGGCACAACAGGAGAGGAACATAGAGCCCTTGGATCAGTTTTATTTCCTATAAGACAGCATATTATTAAATAAACTGACATCGTTTCAGATATTGAAGAGTTTCTTCAGGATGTCATTGTTACCTAAAGAAGAATAAATGACAGATAGCATGTTTCTGTCATATACTTCTCAGAAAAATATTGAATTCAAGACAAGTGTGGAAGTGTCTGTGTTGCTTGGGGTAGGGNTTCATAAAAGAAAGAAAAAAACTAAATAATATATTTTAATTATTTAATATACACTGAATCCCCATCCCCCAGGTTACTTTTGTTAATTTTGATTTAGTTTCCAGTATGTGCAGGAAAACCAAGAAAAAAACTAATAAATACAGTCTCTTACTTTTAATGNCAGCTGAAAGGATATAAAAGCTTTTAACATAGCAATGACCTACACTGAAAATCATATTCTATTACAGCCTGAAAAATTCTAGGCAAAACCATTACAACAAGCACTAATTTTGAAAGATATTCAATCTACGACATAGCAAGATGCAAGATTTTAAATACTTCTTTAATTTCAAAAATTTTACTATACTAAATCTTAGTATTTTTTTCATTTCTGTTCAAATTTCCAACATTATTCATCTGTATTTTAGACTAAGATGGCTTTGACCAAGGGAATAGGCACAACAGGAGAGGAACATAGAGCCCTTGGATCAGTTTTATTTCCTATAAGACAGCATATTATTAAATAAACTGACATCGTTTCAGATATTGAAGTGTTTCTTCAGGATGTCATTGTTACCTAAAGAAGAATAAATGACAGATAGCATGTTTCTGTCATATACTTCTCAGAAAAATATTGAATTCAAGACAAGTGTGGAAGTGTCTGTGTTGCTTGGGGTAGGGTTTTTTGGTTGGGTTTTTTAAATTTAATAGCTGTAAAATGGTGATATCAGTTTGGTATAGAAACATAGTACATAACTTGAAAGCATGACAGCACCTTTTATATTAATTCAAGGAGTCCTGATAAAGTTGTACAGTTGATTACAAGATTCTCTTTATTATACAGTGTTAAATCACTGTTAAGCTGTAATTGTGCTTATAAAGAGTCCAATTTCATTTCAACAGCTGTAAAAAAAAAACCCAAAAAACCCACTAGTTCACAGAACACCAGCTATTTTAGCTTGGTTTAAAGAAAGAAGTCATAATTCATAAAAGAAAGAAAAAAACTAAATAATATATTTTAATTATTTAATATACACTGAATCCCCATCCCCCAGGTTACTTTTGTTAATTTTGATTTAGTTTCCAGTATGTGCAGGAAAACCAAGAAAAAAACTAATAAATACAGTCTCTTACTTTTAATGAGCAGTACAAACTCACTAATTTAAATGACTCATCATGCTTTCCACACCAAAAAACTGTACATAAGTTTCAGATAATCATCTAAAGTATGTGATTCAGAAAGAAAAAAGAAATCAAAGGAAGTCTTAAAAACATCTTAGCTACAGTTTGATCCCATCTCTTACCTTCTCTTTTTTACAATGGCAGCCATATTTTTGAGTGCATAGAAAGATAATGTCAAATGAAAATGGTTCCAGAAAAATACTAAATAATTACAGCAATGCATGTCCAGTCGGATATTTCCAGTTTTCCGATTAAAAAAATTCCACAGGGCAGGATTTCTAAATGATTTGGGTTTATTTCCATTCTTCTAAGACTCTGAACGCAGGTTCATTTTGGCAAAGTTTAAAATAACTTAGAAGTCCTCCCTCCTCCTTCCCCCATCACACTAAAAAAACCAAGCATTATTTAAAGGGCAAGAACACTATTAAGAAGAAATAAATTATTTTAATAGTAATGATATTTCAACTTTATGCATTTTGAAGCTCACTATGAAAACCAAGTACTATGAAGAGTTTCTCTGAAATCCTTCAGGTTCCTTCCTGTATGTATGTTTAAAAGTGTTCTCTCTAGTTGATGCTCCCATTCACTGCTCAATAAAAGATGACCTAAAAATACCTTGTGATGTTTCTTGTTGCCACAGAAAGGACTCTTGTTCATACGAAGGCAATATCATGCAATATATGAGAAAAAGAAATTTAATAAAAAGAAAGAATCAAAGCTGAAAGGGCAGAATCAGGCTTAAAGTTGTCTTCAAAACAGCATATGTACTTTACTATTAAATGAAACATAATGGTCATAATAGGATTTTAAACTGTTTTGATTTTCACTAGTTCCCAATCTCATACTTTCCCTCAGTTTAATAGCAGAGATTTCTCAGTGTCAGTGTATTTACACTCACTACACTGTTTCTTATTTTAAATTTTTACTCTTTCTACTTTAGTGTTCCTGACTCAAACAAAAATTGGACTTCCTGACTTTAAAATAGACAAAACAGAAATATAATTTGAAAGATTAGGTTTTGTCAAAGTTTTACCTACATTTTTAATCTACTTTAATATACCAGGCTCTTTTGAGCTTACGTTATCCACAGCAGTTGAATAACAGATAATCCTGACTGAACCTAACAGGAAAAAAAAGAAATTAAAGTAAACTGATGTCTTGCTTCAGGAATCACTTACCAAAATCTTCGTAAATTTTACGTGTTTAAAGTGATGAAACTAGAGGTAACTGTACAATTCATAGAGTTGACGCATCACTAAAACCAGCTAAAATGTAAATCTTTCAAAATTTGATTTTTGTATCCTCAAATCTAAGACAATGCACAATGATAAATGCATGAGTGATAAACTTAATACATAGAGAAAAACACCACACGCTTGCCCAGTACAGTTTTGTGACAAAAGCATCTAACATTAGTCTATCACAGCTCACGGCTACAACTGTTACCTTCCTAAGCTTTACTTAGCAGTATAATTATATATATAGCAGTATAAGTACAAATGTTAGACCTATGTAAGAGATTCTAAATATGCAATAATTCAAATGTGACTGTAGAGCATTATTTCAGTAGACACTGAAAATTGATACAGAATACGTCCTTCATCACCTGAGACTTTCACACACCTACATCACCTGTGTAAAACAGTATTTGCAGAATATTTTGAGAAAAATTAAATCAGTCTTGTAAATGCAAGCAATGCAACTCCTCTTCTTACATCACTACAGCCATACCAACATTGTTTCATTAAAAAAAGAACAGATATAGTCTTGCCAAATATGTCAGGTCTTATTTTGCTAAACATTTATTTGTTGACTATCCGTGTCTTCTCTGAAGTAGTAGTATATTATCCTGAAACAAAAAAACTGTGAAGACTTCATGCCCACCACTATATAACATATTATGTCTAGGTTATACACATGTCAGTATATTCCAAGATTTTCTTGGAAAGGCAATTAAAGTAAATCTGAGTTTATAAAACCATTAGGTCCACTCAGGATCAAATACAGACTTTCACTGATTTGAAGGATGAGCTTTTCAGACTACACAGTCTAGCTAGATCATATAGAAATAAAATAAATGAAAGAAATTTGTGCCAGGTCTGGGGTACGATTGCTGACAATGGCATTAAAAATAATAAAAAATAAAATTCTTGTTACCTAAACTAATTTTTAAATTGTTCTTAAGAACACCATGGCATGCTCAGTGATTCTAGAATGCAAATTAAATTATTAGTTCAGAAACTGGAACTTACGCATTTACTCAGACCTTTTTCTATTTTGTTAACATATTGAATACCTAGTGCAATAAATTTGGTTGTAAGACCAAAATCGGTCCAAGATGAAACATGGAATCCAAGTTGTTACTGAAATATCCCATTGTGTAGCATGCTAGATAAATACCTTGTTAAGTAGTGAACTGCATCCAAAGTACCAATCTGCAAACCTGAAATCAGAAGTCACATCCTCTTCAGTTCTTCTGTATTTATAAATATTGCAAGACTCCTGAATTTCTACACTCTCCATCACGATACTCTTATGAAGAATGGAAGACAAATGTAGCTGATTTTGAAGCATTACCAGATAACTATGAAACTTCTGCTGCTCTGTAAACAATCCTGAAACTCTGTGCTTCACAACTGTATTTTGTTTCATTCTCTATTCTCTCATGGATGAATCTCTGTGTTAGCTTACTTGTATTTGTCAGGATTATACCACATGGACAGCCAGTTTATAGCACCACAGGTACCACTGTGATAATGTTAACACTTCTACAGAGATTTGTAAAGAGGTTTCAAAAGCCTACAATATCCTAGGTATTTACAAATGTTTGGTGAAGGGAAGAGACAAAAAATACATACTTCAAAGTTTTATTATAACCTATTTAAGCTAATAAAACTTCCTTAAACATGTTCATCAACAAAGCAATTTGAATATTTATGCCACCTACTTTTGATATGTCCACCACAAACCTCTATTTTTATTCTTTCTCCTCAAAAAACCCCATGAGTATACTACATTATCAGATCCACAGAACGGAAATTAACGAATTAATTTCTTGAGAATAAAATTTCTCTGTCTCATTTTCCTAAGTTTTGATTTATGTGAACTTAAATTAATGGAGTATTTTCAGACATCAGCTACTCAGACAAGTGGTTTGTGTCAGTGGGGACAGTCAACCACATCCATGGATATTCATGGTTATTCACATGAATAAATGCTATCATATTCACATGATAAAATGCTCCATCTAAAATCCGCATCATTCCAGCAGAAAATATTTTCATCTATTTGATCAAATTTGACTAAATACCTATTTTATTTAGCAATACCTTAAAGGATACTTTAGCATTAAAAAAAAAGTGAAGGGCTTTTTTATCAATTAAATACATTCTTGCCTTCATTTGCTTTATTCCTGCACCTGGGATTTGCCTGTAATTTCATTACTGGGTGCCTTAGTATTGTGTAAATACTTCAATTTTTTATGTTTAAGTAAGAAAAGCCAACCAGCATTCCGTATCCTTAATTTACATTTTTTATCATTTTGATGGATTGCTTTCTCCTTTTGGCTTAACACCTTTTTTATGCTTTTAGCTGTGTTTTCTTTTTTCCCTCTGGGAGAGTAGCTTTTCCAATTTTCATGTTCAAGTCATTTATCCATTAAACTATTTACACGTTTACATTCTTGTATTACTTGCATGATAATCAAGTCTAGGCTCTTCATTCAGTATGTTAAGAGTATTTGTTCAAGATATAAAAACAGTCAGAGTTTGTCTTGCATCCTTTTTTTTCAATAAAAACCCCTTTTTAAACATTTAAATGTATCCCTTGGTGAATGACAGTACTAAAAACTCAGATTAACAGATATACATTCTATTATTTCTCTACCTTCTACAACTTCCAAAAAGTAACTGATTTGGTCTAATGAAGGTCATAATTTTCAAATTAAAAAGAAAAATCTAAGTTGACATGACTGTAAAACAAACCAACTAAATTCACGTGGAGATTGTAAATCCATTATTCTTGCATACATTGTCACATGCACTGTCATGATGTGGGCATGTCAAAAAAGATAGAAATAAAACCAAAAAACCCCAAGTGATGTACAGTATCACTGCTCATCACCAAGCAATGTCCAGCCCCTTCTCCAGCTGTGATCGGCTCCTCCCAGACAACTCTCCTGTGTTTATGCACTGGGAATAATATTCTAATACATGGAATATCGCTTTGCTAGTTCCCCTGGCCTAGCCATGCTCCCTTGCAGCTATTTGTGCACCGTCTTGCTATTAGAGCATGGAAAACTGAAAAGTCCTTGACTTAGGGTGTAACAACTAAATCATCAGTGTGTTATCAACATTACTATCCACATTAAATCCAAAACACAGCATGTTTCAGCTACTAGGAAGAGAATTAACTTTATTCTTGCCAAAATCAAGCAGTTTTGGTTTTTGCTGCAATTCACAAAACATTTTCAATACATCAACTACTAGAAGCTGTAACTACACATACTAAAAGTTTACTCTTATCTGAATCTTCATCAATCAGCACAAAGTGACAACGAACAAAATAATGAAAGAGAATACTTATTCTGCCCAGTTATATCAGTATGGAGTCCTGAATAAAGGCTGGAACAAGATTTCTGAAGAAAATCTAAAAGGTGACACCTTTCTTCCAAAATGGAGGGAACAGAATACAATGAAAGACTATACCATGACACAGTGAGCTGTGCAATAGCAGTCTAACTCAGACTGCCTCAGACTCTTGTATAATCCCTTTTTGCCCAGGTCATGCAATGTCCCAGATGGTACAGCTGGGAAATAATTTCTATATCCATTGTGCATGATGTAAACTCGTGTGTTACTCAGCCACTGTGCTGGTTTGAAACGTGGCTAATTGCATTTGCCTTTTTTGTCAGCAAGGGAAAACAAAAAGCCACAAACAAAACCTTATTCTTGGTTAGCACCAGCCTACTGCAGTTTGAAATAACTAGTTGATAAAATGAATGTGCCACAGAAATTATAATTAATAGAATTTTAAATTCTTTATCCCTTTTATTAACAAAAATGGAATCAGTAACATACCTCTTTTTTCTCTGTGAACTTCTTCCAAAAGCTTTTCTTGTTTTTTTATCTGTTTAAAGAGAGACTGATGTTCAGTCTCCTTTATCTGTGTCAAGTGCCTGAGCTGTTCTCGGCTCTGCAGCAAGTAGCATCGCAGCTTTTTTTCCTTACTTTCTCTTTCCTTTACCTCCCCACACAGCCACTGAAGCTTAGTCTACATTTAAAACAAAAGGTACAATAAAAAGTAAAGAATTCTAATAAAAATAAGACGACATAAATGTTCACTGACCAAATTATCTTTGGAGTCACAGATTACTCATTTGTAGCTATCTGAAAAATAATAATAGAGGGCATTCATATATGTTAAGAGAATATAAGTTGATTTTCAAGAGACCAAAACGACATATTTTGGTTGATAATTATATGTGAAAAGTGATTTTCTTTTTTATTATTTTATTTAAATCAGAAGCATGAATTTGCTAGGGTAGATATGGAAATTCACATTGAATTAGTGCACATGGACACCAAGAGACAGGCCTTCCTTTCAGAGTACCTTTTTCTCTCTATTTTATGTTGGCAGAATTTAAAAATATTTCCCCTTTCTAAAAATGTGACATCAATCCTTTCTAGTCAGCACAAGTCAATATTTAAGGTTCACTCAGAGGAGAAAAAGATCTCACTGATAAGGTTGTGATCAATTTAGTAAATCTAGAAGTGATGAAATGGAATATGATATGGAAACTTTCACAAAGTCTATTTAAAAACAAAAGAAAATAAAAGTGGCATTTTAAGCAGTCATTCATTCTAAACTTCCCTCTAGCAGTTAAACAAACTTAGGTTTGCAAAGTATTATTAGGTGCTCTTTGAAAGTTCTTTTTAAGAATATGTCAGTGCCACTTTTTCAAATGAAGAAAACATTTCCTCCATAACATTTCTCCTTTGATTCCAATCTTATCTCTGTTATCTATAGTGGAAGTCTTTTCTTGGTCTACAGGTCTTACACAGATGAATAACCTTCTCTTACATGCAAACATTTGCAATTTTTTTTCCTTAAGTCAATTCGCCTGTGGCTTTGACCCATCTACATGAAGCAAAACCACCAGTTGTCTTCCAGAGTTTGTGATCTATTTTGATAATGAGAAATTTACTTCTTTTAAAAGACACTGGGTAAGAAGTGTGCGATATGTGTGAGCTGAGGGAGCTGGAGGAAAGCTGCAAATGAAAGGCAAGATTTATGAGTTACAGTCATCACCTTGAAGATGTTCTCAAGCATGTGTGCCCCCACATTATAGGATTTGAAAGCTTCAATGGGGAAAGAAAAATAATTCATTTTCCAAGAATTCAATCTAATATATTTTAGATTGAATACATACCAACCTTATTTAAAATAATTTCTAGCCTTGTGATAATGCTGTAAGAGAAACTTAACCTGCTGACTACATTCTCATGCTTTACTTGTCTGAAAAAATTTGAACTAGATCTAAAGGCTATCACTGCTCTTACTTCAATGCCTTTTTTTTTTGTGAAAACAATATTGATATTTATTTGCTACAGAGATGGCTATTTCTTGTTGATAGAAGCATTTGGAAAATTATTCTATCAGTTGAAATAACAGTCAGGAAATATCAGAATAATTGCCAAAGGAATGCTTTTGTATTTTTCCTTTTACCCTTCAAGTGCCATTTTAAATGGATTTCCAACTAAATCAGATCCATCCATTCACAGACTCACCCCCTCACTCAACTGTTAGGGCTGAAAAGGACCTTAAGGATCATCTAGTTCCAACCCTCTGACATGTAGGGACACCTCCCACTACACCATCAAATGCTGAATATTAGCTTACTTAGTAAAATTTCAGGAGGTTTGACTATTACCTTTGTTTCTGCTAACCAGCGATGAGGATCATTCAGGACTGTTGGTGTAAGGGATATTGCCTATGAAAAAGCAGGTGACAAAGAAACAGACATAAAACGGAAATTAGGCATAGAAGGAAGACAATCTTTTCTGCTTACTGGAAATTCATCTAAGAAATACATTTCTTAACAAGGAAGACTAAGCCTAGTGCTTGACTTCTCTCAAAACAAATATTCATCCATCAAATTCCTCCTGCTTACTCAAGTTGCAGCGGCAACTTCTTGAAGTAAAAAGGGTGAAACCTCTAGAAACCTTAACAATACCTGAAGTACTGGGCAGAGGAACAATATCATAAAGGAAGATTCTTACCTTAGAAAAAAAAATCATACCAGGACCACAAAACTAACTTTTTTTCATATTAACTGTCTAGTCAGAAATTCACATTCAGAACTGGTTTAAGTTGGCCAGTGATAAAAAACCAAGGAGAATTGTATAAACAGGGATCTGCAAAACCTTATCCAGAAACCAAAAAATCTTCACTAGGTGAGGAACAAGTCCAAGAAGGCACAGCTCAATGATCAAAAATCTGGCAACTACAGCAGATTACAAAACTTAATAAAAAGACCTATCTGTAAGGATACAGAGAAGAAAGCTTGTTTGTCAAATACACTTTCTTAGAATTCTCATCTAGTTTTGTGCTGCAACTCCCCAACTAAATTTGTAAGTGGAGAAATGGTGTCAATCGTGAAAAAAATCTATTTCAAAAGCAGCCCAGCCCAGTCAAATGACCAGGAGCTACAAAGTATTCTCTGTTTAAACAGCAAGACCAAAAAAAAAAGATGTAATCTGAGTGTACTCTGGGTTGTAGCTAAGGCTAAAAAGCCACTAGGTCAAGCACTTGTAAGTGTGGTGACAAGCTGAGTCAGACAGTCCGTTCTCTATTCTCAGAAATGTACAATGTTGATTTAAGAGGATCAGTCACATAGAATGATATGGAGGGGGAAGAGTGGTTTCTGTACCTGGCGAGCAAATGAGAATGCTCTTAAGAAAAGCTACAGGGAGACAGGGGTTGCAGGAGAAGTAGTAAAATAGCAAAAAAAAAGTTACAGCAAGCTACCAGTTTCCTGAAAATTTGAGTCTGAATTTTCTGGATACAAGGACCAGATCCTCAAAAGAGGAGGTTATAAACTCTTTTCGTTTTCAGAATTCAGTTCTCTACGTAAAAAACAAAGCACCCAAGTGATTTTTTAACAAAAAATTTCTTCCATTTTCTCCCAGTTTTAAAAGCATTTTAGGTCCTTCTTAGGGATTTCCCAGTTCTAGGAACATGGCCTAAGAAAACCTACCTCAAAATTTTGGCTAATAAAAGGTCCTTTCACACAAGCAAAAGGAGAACTATTTCTCAAAAAAAGAAAAAAAAAAAAAGAAAGCAGTACCAATCAATTAATGCATGGACAGTCCTTCATAATATCTCATTCTAGCATTCATAGCAATGTCCCTCTGTACCAGCTAAATAGCCACAATTCTATTAGAATTATTATCTATGCAACAGTGAAAACAATGCATACAAGTTCCACTACAAACTTTCATCAAGAAAAGAACAAAACCTGCAGCATACTTAAAACTTAGAATTACTTTGAATTTCTCCATGGAGTCCCGAGAAAAGATTTCACAAGCAGTATCAATTTCACTTCCTATCATAGAGAGAATGGATTGCTGCTCCATTTCTAATTGACGCAGCTGATCTTTAAACTGCAGTCTGGCCTCACTCATCTTTCTCAAATGATCTTCATTGCTGATCTGTTTTTCCTGGAGTGAAAAAGGAAAAACAAAACAAAGATAAATAATTGCATTAATAATATAACATATGTCATCAGCCATGTATCATTCAATCTCATAATCAGACCATACTCAGTCATGCTAAGTTCAACTCCATGCCATGGAAAAATAATACCTTTTAATAGCACTTGTAAGTTCCTCCCTTGGTTCTCCTTATTATCCAGTAAATCAGTTAAGAAGAAACTGCTATCAAATCCAAACGCAAAAAACATAAAGCCTATTTTCAAAGTCAAAAATAGACGTTCTATTACAAATATCCTCATGAGTAGAAAAAGAGCCCAGAGTAAATACTCCCATTATTATCTTTTGCCCTGAATCTGTTCTAGGCATCTAATCTCTCTCGTCAGAAAAGAGATCCCAGAAGGAAAATTTTATTGGCAGTCAGTGTGCCCTCAAAGGAAAACTACTCAAAGGATATCTCATAGGAGAGTGAGTAGCACTGAAGAAAGTATTATATGTTATCAGCTAATGTCAGAAAGTTGATTAAATATGTTATATATAAATATAAAAAATAAATTTAAAATTCAGATTCTCTTCTTTTATATCTATGATAGAGCCACCATAAAACCAAACAAAACTGCTGCTAGGTTACACAAAGTACTGAATTATGCATCATAAATAATACAGAAAAACCTATCCTGTGAGAATAAGTGAAATTGAAACACACCTGTCTGTTGCTGAGATTAGGAGGATGTAATGCAACAAAGGGCAAACATTTTAACAGGCAAATTCCAATGTGTGCGAGTCGCACCAAGAACGGTGAGAACAGCAAGGATTTCAAAAATTTATTAATTAAGTGGGGTTTTTTTTATAAATTAAGTGTTTTTAATGTAGGTGGCCTACAAATGTGAAACACCCATACTTGATAAGTGATTTTTCACTTAACTAATATAAAAATACTTGGGACAGTAGTTATTTCAAACTGAAGAAATCATAAGATTTATTTAAGATGGACAGGTTCCAGTATTTCTGTACTATAAAGATGGGAGTTGAAATAACAGTTTTGACCTAGACTAATATTCTGAAAGCAATAAGATTGCACTGTATATATTTCCAGTATCTGTATTCTGTTATTTCACTATTCACTGAATGCAGTCTATCACATGTCAAAGTTCGTTCCCAAAGACCATGACTAAAACAGAATACATAACTTTATTTTTTTATTTCTTAACTGCTTGATTTTCTGAATGTGCCAACATTCCTTATCATTCTACATCCAGAGTCTAGAGCAGAAAAGCAGTCACTAATCACTCAGAAGTGCACAAAAGGAAAAAGAAAGAAACCAACCACTTTACCATTATGCTCTGCTTCACCTTTCATGAAAAAAAATAAATCTAAGCTAGCTATAATACTTATGTCCCTTTGAATTAGTATTTGCTTTAAGAATAGAATATTAGAAGTATAAAGAGCATGGAAAAGAAGAGAAAGTACTCTGTAACACAATAAGCTTCTACTGTGTTGCCACAACTGTATCCTAGTATGAGATTTCTCAAGAGGTAATATTATTTCCCCCATCCTAACATCCCTTTTGACAATCCACAAAATCAAAATAGCAAATATTCTCTTAAGTTAACCATTAATGCAAGCTAATAGAAGTATCCATCTGCCTTTACCTTCAAAAGTTGAGACCACAGGACTGCATGCTTAAAACCTTCTCTGATCATTTTCAATTTAGACATAAAAGATGATTTCGATGTACCAATATTAGTTAAGGTTAGAGCTAATACACAACAGACTGCAGAAGCCCATGTACATTCCTACAAACACACTTTCTTAACAATAGATATTATACAACTAAAATGCCAACATAGAAAAAACACATTTTTGAATTTTCATTTCAAGTACTTTTTAGTAGTCTGACAAGTTGAGCTTTTAAACCACTTCCTGATAGTTTAGCAAGCTAAAGAAATGTCAGATTTAACATTTTTCCAACTCTATACTATTAAAAGAAAAACCCAAAAAAACCAAAAATCCTCCACCCCAACATTAGTAAGAATTTCTTTTGCTATGCTTACATTGCATACCTACTTCAAATTACCTCTATATTATTCATAGCTCCACTGCATCTTGAAGAAAAATATGAAGAAAACTAGAAGTGGCTGATTAAACATCTGTTAGTTACCTATATTAGAGATCAGGCAAGCTATAGGATTTATATTTCTAGTCCTAAACAATATTAGTGAATCATTGGAGGGATATAGTTCATAATCCAGCCAAAGCATTTTTGTCTTCTTTCATTCATAAAGAAACCATGTACTATGGCATGACTGGGTGTATTCTTTAATACATACATGCTGGAGTTTTTTAGGTTTATCATCTATTTCTATAATCCATGATTTATTTTAGGTATTTATCAGCAGAGAAACAAATCATGGTTAAAATCAGTTAATTTTACCTTTTTCTCTAGTTCTTGTTTTACAAACTCACATTTCCGTTTTAGTTTTATATTTTCTTCCTCATTTTGGATTAATTCTTCTGTCAATTTATCACTCTCAGCTTTTATTTTTTCCAGTTGTCGACACTGAGCCTTGACTATGTTTTTCTCTTCTAAAAGTTCCATCTGATGGTAAAGGGAAAAAAGATTACAAGTCACTGTATGGGTTATTTTAAACACACCCAAACTCTATATCAGTGGAACACTATTGCCAAATGATAAATGTAAAAAATTAAATTAAGTTCTACTAAGTGCAATTCCTTATCTGAACATGGAAAACACTCATCACAGAGTTGCAGAACCACACAATGTTTTAAAAGCAGAAAATAGAAGTCTCAGGTTCTTCATTTCAGCTCTGCTACACTCATCAGCTTACATCATCCTGAGAAGCCTAGTATTTATGCAGCTTTTCCATTACTAAAATAATTTGGAATCAGAAAGTCTAAAACTCATTTAATTTCAGGAACCAATGCTAAATTTATATCTGCAAGGAAACAACAGCAAAGATTCAGTATTTTTAAGTTTTAGATTTGTGTGGGTTTAGCGCTATTACTTTGTACGATTAAAGCTGCTGATAAAACTTGGCAGAGAAAAAATGAAGAAAATACGTAAGGATCTAGAAAGCCCCAAAACAATGAGTAAATAATGTATATTTGTTTCCAGTGAAAAAAATAATTGACTGAAAATGAAAGATTTAAGAAATGCTCTACAATATCTAGAAAACTTTAAAAAATGCAACAAAGAAGCAAATTAACATACACATTCCTCAAAACCAGTTACTTATTAGATGAAGTGCAGGACGCAATTAAACACAAAAATAAACGTGAGGAAAAGCAAAAATTCTATTTCCCAATTACACTATAAATATAACTTCTATGAGGAAGAAGGGTAAGGAGAGAAGTTTTATGAAGTAATTTAGACACTAGATTTAGACGCTAATTTAGACACTAAATGGATTACAAAAACTCTTCCAAAGGACAATTTGAGAAAAAACTTTGGCATCTACAGTCTACAAAGACTGAAGACCAGAAAGACAAGCCTGCAATGCCCAAAACATTTTCTGTGAATATGCTTATAAAAATCAACTTTTCAGTTCCTACTAAAGGTAATTGCATTATAATATCTATGCAGATGGAGACAATCCAAGAAAAAAATCCCTCACGTATATTACCCTTGAGACACAGAAGAGAAAGTTAATACTTATTGAGTTCCAGTACGGACAAGGTATATATAACTATAATTTAACTTATTTATTGAACCCAAGTTCAGCATTTAATAGTCTTCAGGAAAAAATGGATCACACAATAGGAAAATGCATAGAAAACAATTTATACAGAAATATACACATATTCACAATCTATATGTATAGATACATATCTCTATATAAGTTTAGATTAAAGATTAATACTTCAAAGACTTCAATACTGTCAGGCAGCAGAAAATTTTGTATGTCATCATTCTAAGAAAACAAGCATGTTTTTAAAGCAAATGAGGGAATGTATTAAAATTAGGCGACAGATCCAGAGTTTCTGAGCACACAGCCAAATGGGGATCACTAAGCAAACCACCTGAATTCCTATGCCTAGTGAATCAATCCTTTTAAATATCAAATAAGACATCATAGAGGCATTGGTTGGGAATCATTTAGGATGTTCTAGCAGAAACCAAATTAAAAGTTTAAGCATCAGAATCATAGTAATGAAACAGTAAGATCCTTCTTAACACTGGTATCTCAAAAAAACTCTATGTTCTTCTCCAGTTCTCTTGCATCATACAATATTTTTATGGTAGCTTCCCTACTACCCCAAAAAATCCTTAACTACTTAATAATTTTTCAATCCAGTGCTGCACTACAGAAAACCAGGCAAAAGTGGGGCAGAAAGTACCATACAGAGAAGGCAAGAGAGGAAAGAACAACTAAAATCTAAAGTCACTTCTTTTTACAATCTATGCAGAAGTTAGTTCTCTAAACACAGGACTCTCTACCCTTGATTTCCTGGAAGTAACTCATAAATGCATCCTCTTTTAAGTTTAAGGCTTTGGATTCTACAAATATATTAAATTTCCCTTCACTCCTCAAGTCTCTCTCAACCAACCTTTATTTTTAAAGCTTTAATTATCTTTGGACAGGATATGTATATTCCTTTCCAAAAATAGTTACAAAGGTTGGACACAGCTGAGGCATAAATAAGGTCAATTATTACTGTAACAGTAAAAGACAGCTGGTTGCTAGACACAAAATCTTAGCATCTTGAAAAAAAAGAAAAAGGTTAAAAAATCCCAACTTTTTTTCTGTTGGATTTCCCTAAACACTACTCTAACACCAAAATACTTTTTAAAAAAGCAAAAAAAAGATAAAATGTATGTATGTTAAGTTTACCTTACTTTGGAAGAAAAGTATGTCCATAAAATTGAAATCCAAATGCAATGTAATGATGAGTTCAGACAAAAAGTAACCAAATCACCTGCAGGATGACATGTTCTCATCAGATCTTCCTAGAGATGCATATGCTTTTCTATTTTGTTTCACTTACATTCTCTCAATCAAGAGAATCTTGTGCATTATCATTTTGTATACTCCTAAAAAATTTGTCTGCCCTAATATCTTAGAATATTTATCTCTCTCAAACCTTCTGCTCTTAAAAAATATATGTCAATTTAGGATTCTGGGGAAGTCATGGAACTGTAAATGAAATATGGAAGTGAATTTTTTTAATACTCTGTTTAGATTCAACAATCAGTAAAAATAAAAAGGTCCTAACTGTAGGATTTGCTGTTTCATAGAAAAACACAGTCACGATTAACTTATTTTTTCTTATTAGCATCCAGAATACACTTTCCTTCTCTCCACTTGATTTCAAATGTACACTCTAAACTTCAATGTCATTGCCAAAGAAAAAACCACTTTTGGACAGACCACTTAAATAATGATATAGACACTAAAAATTAAGTCTCCAATGTTATGCACTGCTGTCAAAATATTTGATTTTAACAATCCTTCTACTAACAACCACTTAGGGGGTTTTTTATTGCTAGCTTCACTTAAAAGTTTCTATGTTACCAACTGCTTAAGAATTATTATCAAGTCATGAATGACACATTATTACATAATTAAACAGTAGTCCCAACACAGATCCCTGAGGGACACCACTCATCATTGCTGTACACCAGGACTCCATCCGGACTCTGAGCCACTGACCACAACCCTCTGAATGTGACCATTCAGCTAATTTATTACCTAACACTACACCCAGCAAATCCATCTCACTCCAATTTATAGGGAAGGATGTTGTGGGGCACTGTGTCAAACACTTTACAGAAGGCCAGATAAATGACATCTGTAGCCTTCCCTTGTCCCCTGACATAGTCACTCCATCAGAGAAGGCCACCGAGTTGGTCAGACAGGACTTGCCCTTGGAGAAGCTGTGCTGGCCATCCCAAACCACCCCCCTGTCCTCCCTGTGGCTTAGTGTAGTTTCTAAAAGGTTTTGTTCCATTATCTTCCCAGGAAAAGAGAGAAGGCTGACAGGTCAGTAGCTCCCACAATCCTCCTTTCTACCCTTTTAAAAGTTGGTGTCCTGGGGTGACTGTGTAGTACCATGTTTCCCCTTTCCAGTCACCTGGGACTTCACCTGTCTGCCATATTAAAACATTACAGCATCGTATATTTCCTTTTATTTTGATCATATCTATTTTACTATTTTTAAACTAAGATTTTTATCTAAAACTGGTACTGTAACACTTTTACCCTGAACTTTAAACTTTTACAATGGCGTGCAATAACGTGTGTTAAGTGCTTTAAAGCCCAGGCTTTTCTACCTTCATCATTCAATGGCAGGGGCTGTGTGTGGGGTGTGTGGGAGGAGGGGGGAAGTCTGACATTGGAATTCTTCCCAATAAGTACCTTTAGCATTCTAATCTGAGCCTCTGCATTATCTTTTTCTTGTTTAAGGAGTTTTGTGAGTTCTTGAACATTTTGTTCATGTTTGATTTTCACATTTTGTAACTCTGATCTAAGATCTGCCAACTCCTGTTGGTGAGTTTCTCTTTCCATCTTCAGCTGCCTGTTAGCTGAAATCATCTCTTCATGACTAGATTCCTGCTGTTTCTGGAGGTCTGAGAGGCTCTTAAGTAATTCCTTTTTGGCTTTCTCCTCTTCTGCAATTCTGTTTGTTAGTTCCACACGTACGGCGCTTAGATTTTTTACATCTGCTTGCATTTCTAGGAGTCGTTCTTGGTCTTTTTTATGAAACAAGTTAATAGTTGCAAGTTCCGTCTTCAAGTGTTCCTTCTCAGCTTGCATTTGATTTTGTAGAAAAACTTGCTTTTTCAACTCATTCTCCAATTTTTTTACAGTACCTTGAACTTCTTTGATCTCTTCTTCATGAGATACCTGGTGTGACTCCATTTCATTCAGTTTTACCTCTTTACAGTGGAGGAGTTCTTCCTGCTGGGCTCTCTTTGTAAGCACATCATTCAGCTCTTTCCGCAGGCTTTCTATCTGGTTTATAGCTGAGAGAAGCTGACTTTTGAGATCATCTTTTTCTTTAAGGGCCTAGGAAAGAAAAAAAAATCAATTCTGATCTAAAGTAATTAAAGACAATTGCTGGAAGGATATCCTTAGACATCGGGAATGTCTATGGAACAATTAACATATGTATGTGAAAATACAAAATTTTTGCTTGCTACGAACTCAGTTCAAATGTACTCAGTGTTTCTTTAAATTTACACACTTTAGATCATGTGCAATCTCAAACTTGGACTTGTCCTTATATTATATGGCCTTCTAAATAGGGATAGTTCTGGTTAATTCTCTGCTTCTCACACTCTCTCTTTGCAGACTGAGACGTGTTTCTTTATTGGTTCCTCCAGAAAACAAGTTGGAGAAAATGAGGTAATAGAGTAATACAGCAGCATACAGGGATGACTACTGGACATATACAGCATACCTGCAGTCCATTCTATACGCTGACTTATTTTGTTTATTTTCCAAAATATTACATAGAAAGTATACCAAATTTAACTTATTTTTGAAATTATGCCAATTTAGATGAATTAAGAGCAGTTAAAAGCTTGGTTCACTTATGCATCAAAGCCAAGAAATAACAACATCATCTCCCAAATAAAAATCAATCCAGTGTAATAAAAATTCCACTGTTTTCCTAGGATCTTCAGAGCTTGGGTGTTTTTTCCAATATTGATATATTTAATATTTAACGTTAAAATTAACATTAAATTAAATATTTTGCTAATACCAGTTTGCTAGTTTCAGAGATATGAAACCATGGAGAGGCTTGTAGAGCATTGAGATCTACACAAATATCATGNGCACACGATTGCATCCAGATGGTTCTTGAATATCTTCAGTGAGGGAGACTATGCAACCCATCTGGGCAATCTGTTCCGATATAACAGATTCTTTAATCTGACTTAATAAATTTTATACTAAATTTTACTGAGCATTTTCACCAATTCCACAAGCAACGCACATTTCTTATGGATATAGCAAAATTACTAGAAACAATCCAGAATAAAAAGGCAATTAGGGTTAAAAGTGTGCAATTAAAAATAATAAAACAATTTGCAATTACATCAAGAATAAGCAACACAAAGCAAAATACAAATATAATAAATTGAGGACACAGACCGATGACCATCATGGGTTTTTCCAGAAAAAAAACCTACCAAACAAAAAGATCTCCTAAACCTACCTTGTAATTCTACTAGAAGGATTTGGCTTAAAAAACCCAAAATACCACCAAAAACCAAACAAAAACAAAACTCCAGTAAAATTTCAAACTACAACTCATAAGTTACTTGCTTTGAGTATGTTTTCTACATTACATACTTTAAAGAACATATGTTTCAAAAGATGTCAAAAACTCCACTGTCAAACAATATTAAGGACAACCACATGGGCAAAACTTCAACCAAATTATCCCAATAACTCCAAAAGAATGAAACCTAAACAATCGTTCTATAGCACAGCCGTTGTCTGCCAATATTTCAAAAATCTCAAAATTGCAAGCTATGACTGCAACACAATTTTGAAAATTTTCCATCAACCCTTTGAAGTCTTCTAACAGAAATCAAAGACAACAAACTGCCATTTCTTCCTTTATTGTTTTTACAGATTTTTGTCTCAGATGTTAATTGTCTGTATTTGAAATCTAGTTAAATTATGTTCATCTAGTTACCTCAAGTTTATACTAAGTGCTGCATCTAGATTGATCATATCCCTATAAGTAAACTGTTTCAAACTTTATATCAAGAACATGAAACATAGTTTGTACTTTTTTCTCCTTCACAATGATACACAGTTTATTTGATCTTCCATATCTTAAAATAAAGAAACTTTCTTCACCAGTGACAATTACCTCAAACTTGTTGGCAGGATGGTCACGACTTTAAAAGTAAGAACAAATACTGACAGCATTTCTTAAATGGAGCTTAAGCCAAAGTTTAACCACTGCATTTAGCATGTGGCTATACTTGCCACATAAAAAGAGGTAAAATCCATATCAAGGAATCTTATATACCAAAGAAAATTTCACTGTGGACAGTGTTATCAAGTGTCTCTACAAAGACCAGCCTATGTGTTTACATGAACAGTGATTCCAGAAACTTTTTGGGAGCTACTGCTTTTTATTCACAATTTGTCTCTACTTTTTGCTTCTTATTCGTCCATTTGATAGACACGCACGATTTTGAAAGGATTCAAGGTTTCTTCCTTTCCTTACAACCTCCATTTTCTTAGGCAAGAGTGACCAACTTCATAAATGTTTTGAGAATCTTACTTTCCCATACAAGCACTAGGACTAACAAATACAAAATTACTATAGAATTAATTGTTGGAGCATGGATAGAGGAAATAATAATAAAAAGTTAGGAATATGATAGGCAATAGGAGAGAAATAGCAATGCCAGGAATCACAGTTTAGATTTGCTAGAGTTTATTAATTACAACTCAGTAATAGTCCCATTGTGACTTCTCACTTGCTTTGACCATGCTCGTATGTATCCATGTACCAGTCTCAGAACAGATTATTGGATCAGAAACAACACAGGATTAATAGACATCCCATACTGCATCCAATTTAGCCCTTGAAAACCTCAATCTTTGAGCAAGACAAAGCAGAGGATGGAGCCATCTCAAGCCCATCACATTCAGTAACTTAAACTGGATGGATGCAATGAGAAAATACGTGAAAACAGAAGCCATACAATATGATAGACTGCACCAGCAGAGCACGTAAGTTAAGATAAAAGCTCACAGCATAGAGTTAAGCACTATATCAGCCTCTATAGAAACAAGCAACTTTTGACCCAGCCACTGGAAAATAGAGACCCACAGACTCATTGCCAACAGAATGGTGGTTTCTACCATTATTCCGATACAGGATGATAAACATTAGTATTGATGTGAGTGCTTGTCTTTAAAACAGTGTCAGCAGCTGAACAAATAAAGGAATTCTTCAAAGTCAAAAACCAAAAAACCTATGTTTTTTCCTGAGAAACTCTAGAGGAAAAAGAGAAGAATAAGTGGTCTGCCATACTGAACAAAGACAAACTAAAAACCCAGAAATGTTACACAATCAACTTTCAAATTGATTTTTCAAAGAAAAAGTTCAGAAAATTATACAGAAGAGGTCCAGAACTTAAAGCAGAAAGCAGTTTAAGTCACAGTTTACATAAACAAACTCCTTCTCTTCATTTTTAAAACAAAGGGAAAGGGTACCAAAAAAAAAAAATCAACCAATCTTACCTGACTATTCTTGTCCATCAGTTCACTGATAGTTTGATTTTGCTTTTCTATCTCACGATCCAGTTTCTTACACTTCAATTTCCATTGGCGGATGGTTTCCTGGGCTCTCACCTTCAAATCTTCTCTTTTTTTCTCAATCTCCAGCCTGAGTGCCTCTGAGTGCTTGAATTCAGTGAGATACCGTTCTGCTTCCTTGGTACTCTCTTCAACCTGTTGAGCTAACTCAGCAGACTGGAGTTCAGTTTGTCTACGTCCACTCTCACAAGCCTTGTAGCAATTCTGTATCTCCTTTAGTTGGTCCAGCATTTTTTCCTGCTGCTTGTCCCTGTTTTCCAGGTCAGATGTTAATACCTGGAATCATCATAGCAAAATACAAATATTCTCTGAAGATATGCAGTATGAAACTTTATCAAAGAGCATATAGCAACATTAAATCACATTTTTATTAAATATGAACACCATAAAAGATCTTGACTATCAAGGAAAGTCCTGTTATTCCAGAGAATCTCTCCCTCTGCAATGGTAAAGAATTCCAACACAAGACATAAAATACATACTACTCAATTATTTCTGCATTTGCTGCTCTTCTGGTTGTTCTTGTTATTTTTCTGTATTGTAAGTTTGAGATCAATCATTGGCCATATATTACACACTACACAAATAAGAAATAAAGCAAATAGTAAGATATAAGGAGATTAACGTAAACAGATGAAAGGAGAAGGAGAACTGGAAAGGACAAAACAGCATTCACCACAACAACTGGAATTTATAGTTTATGAGCTAGTTACCCAGTTTTATGTTGGTTGCCTTTATGAAAACAATGTGCTAAATAAAGGTTTATTTGATAGCACTGAATACAAAGAGAATACAGCAGCTTGGTAAATGCTTCTAGAACAAAGTGCAAAGATGTTTGAAAATGTAGGAGGCATATATAAGCCTTTCAAAAATTAATTAAATTGAAAATAAACCTTTTAAAAACAAAAGATGCTGCATTTCTCAAATCATATTTCTCTGAACAGTCTCATAAGAAACTCAGGAATAATAGTGTCCATACACCTTCTGGAAAGACATGCTCAGAAACCAGTTTTGGAAGGTACACTAGCAAAATTGAATTTTACTGAGATCATCATGCAGAAATTCACATTAGTATTCTGCATTTTGGGCCTATTTAGACTGCTTTCATACCATTCAGCCTTTTCATTAATGAAAGATAAATCTGACAGACCTGATCTATAGCCAGTCAAACATATTATCAAGCCTCAGGGGATTGAAATACTTTAAAGAGGATTAGATTTCAGAATGACTGAAAAAAAACGGCAGATGTAGCTTGAAATAAACAGACCGCAGTTCAGAATGGACAAGGGAAAAGTATTTTATCTATGAAAGAATAGGCAGATTTACAGATGGATACAGAATGACTTATTTAGACAAAGGTACTTCCACAAGGCTGGAGGAAGGAGGGAGACTTGGGTTTGTTGGTAAGGGCTCTCTCCTTGTCAGTTTGTTAGTTTGGGATTTTTTTTCTCCTTCCAAACCAGGCCAACACCTCCTGGGAGGAAGTAAATTTTACCCATCTCTTCAGGATAGTACTTGCTGTGCTAAAAAGATAACCAAAACAAGCTCATAAGCTACAACTAGCAAAATTTTAATCAAAACAAGCTTAATTTACAATACTTATTTAAAGACAAAGATTTAAATTGAGTATAGCAGAAGTTAAAAATCGCCTCATAAAATACAATCAGATATTACATTTACCGTTCCATAGATTTTCTAAAATGGGTCATTTTTTCAGTCATGTGATTACACATGCTATTATCACTTCCCATTTCATGTCTTTCTAGAGACACCATAGAGGATGTCACACTAAATTGATGCAGTATTCAACGCTGCACCATTAAAAAATAGTTATTTATATATAATTTCCCCAGAGTACACACTTCATTAACAAAACTACCGCTCCCACAAACTTTTTAATGAAATATGAGTCTAATCTTAAACACAGAAAATAATGTTCAATTAACTGTAAACATGCCTCTTATTGTGAAGAAGTAAATCAGCCTCCAATTTCTTGATTTACAGTATAATAAAAAAGAGGAACATTTGTTTTAGATATTTACCTTGAAGCACAACTAATTTATCAACATGAACTATTTGCATGAGGAGGAAAACTGGATTTTGACACGGGTGTACCAATATATAGTGACTTTTAAAGTTTTATTTTTACAGTATGTGTAAATAAGATAAACCTTAGCAAAGAGTCTGCACTTTGCTTAAAAGAGTTAAGCCAGCACAGACCCAACAGTTGAAATCAGGTGGAAAATAGCATCATAACAAGTCAACATTTCATGAAGTCAACCCTGTAAAGCAAGAGGACAGAGAAAGTATCTCCACACTCTGTTTCTGTATCAAAACAGAAGGCCCAAATGTACTGATCTGTACTTTTGAATTCCTAGTTATGTACGATAAATGTATATCTCTGTGTTAACATGGGTGCAGTTGTCAAAATTCTTTCTGATCTATGAAGTCTTGCACTACTGGCACTTAATTGGCTAATAGCTTCATTTGTAGAAGAAAAAGTAGATTTTAGTGAGAATATTAATCAATATTTATAAGATCGAAAGACTTATATTACTGAAGAATTCTAATATTAATTAACATAACAATTTTCCCTCAGAAAAACTGAAATATTTTAACAAACTGACTGCTGTACTGGACAATACTATAAGAATACTAACACCAAATTCAAATAAAGAGTAATTAGTAAATCAAACAAGTTCCCAGGCACAAGAGTCTAAAAACACTTATGGAGAAAGTATGGTATTGCATCTTTATAATTTGTGGACTTTGTTTATTTCTTAGTAATAACATTTAAATCTTAATAGTTAGCTATAACAGCCCCATATCTATTTGGCTTCACACAGAAAAATGTACTTAAGATAGTTGTATACATTTGGAAGATGCCACAGCCCCACCCTTATGTAAACTAGAGTAGCTGAAATAAATATTAAATTTAAAAATTAAGATTGAACACACTTCTAAATATGAGCTTAAGAATATGTTTTAACCTTTTTCATCCTCTCCATTTTACATCACACTGTGATTTTATGGCAACTGTTGGAGGTTAAATGTACAATGCACACAACTCAAATTGTTGCAAACAATGACATTTGAATAAATCAAAAGAAATTTCTAGCATCACATGTACATCAGAGGCAAGTTAGATTCTCCCCACTAAACAAAGATAAATCACACCCAAGTCAAACATGACTGGTCACTTCCAACTGGGAATCAGACTATCTGATAGGAGCAGCTGTTAGAACAGGCTTGACAAAATGCTTTGTTAGTACACAAGTTTAGAAATTCACATCCTCACATTCCTTGATGTCTCATTAAAAGAAAAACACACCAGCTATTTTCCTGTTACTGCGCCTGTAGGAGAAAGGCAGTGGGAAGCAGATAAGAAGTACAAAGTATTTTCTGTTGAGAAAATGAGGGAAGTCAAAGATTTCTAACTCAGAGAAATGACAATGACCCCAACCGAGTACTATTGCATGAGTATTTTCAGAGCAGGAAATTAGTATTATAAAATCATTCTGACCCTTAAGAAAGCATGTTCTAAATGCAGAAGTTTAAAATAATTGGTTTTATGTGGGTTCTTACCCCATTAATTTCGGCCACCAAAATAATTAGTTTCTCAGGCACAACAAAACAAAAACCCAGAATGTTTTCAGTTAGTCATGGGTTTTATTGACCAGCTAAAGTACACCAGGAAATTAGTTCTGCTCATCTGACCCTCTACAGAAACACTTTAGGTCTTTTTAAACCTATTCAATGACCAAATTTCATAAAGCACACAGGAACCTATTTTGAGAAGGCCATTTTTTTTCAAATGTAATTTGATGTATTAGTTTGATTTAAATCAGCAGAGAAGCTGACAAGGTAAAGGAGCAACAGAAGTAAACTGAAGAGTACAGTTCTATAAATCTCTGAAGACAAAAAAATTAATTCCTACATTTGAATTTCCGACGCAATATCATTTCACAGATAAGTACTTTCATTAGGAAAATAAATACAAAATACCTTGCTTACAGAATGCCAAAATACAAGCAGAACAAAAAGTGAAGTCCTTGACTATTGAAATAATACACATGGTTTTGCAAACAAACTCTTTTCTCCTGACAGTCACAGAAGACAGAAGAAAATTGTTACTGTTCAGGCATTCTACTACCAATGACAAATCTAGACAAGAACAAGAAATACAGAAACTTCCCATCATTTAAATAAGAATGCTACTGCTTACTTAGATCTCATTTTATGGTCAAAGTCTTCTAACTAAAATTCCAGTACAAAAGGCTGCTCTTATCCTTCTCATAGACAATCACATTAAACATTATGATATGCTTACCACAAAGAAGACTACTATTACTTATGATTATATTACTATATTGCATTTAATTACTAAAAGAAGGGAAATTGTGACCTACGTTTGTTACTCTACAACACTCTCTCAGAGAACAAGGTATCTCAATTTTTAAAGTTGAACTTCAGTTCTGAGGAATGATGGAATGGGGAATAAGAAAGTAAGTACTACCTTATAAAAGTAGTTCCAAAACCCATCATTAATGGTAAGTGCTGATAAAATCAGACCAATTTTTCTTCGCACATGGGAACCATGAAATCATGGGCAATAGCAAATACCTTTTTTGGTATTACATGGGAGAGAAAAAAGTTGGCAAACTGAAATCACTTTTCAAAGTTCTTTACACAATAAATAATGAGCATGACAGTTACACTTAGCTTTAAAGGTTAATCCCTAATCTGATATATCACCTAATGTTAAACCGATGAGAAATTATTTAAAAAACAAAACGCCACCAAGCAAAAAGCAACAAAACACAACTTACCTGTATGTGCATTACAAGCTGTGCTTTCTCCTTGTCCTTACGCTCTATACATCTCTTCAGTTCTTCTACCTCTGACATTACAGCATTATGACTCAGCTTTGCTTTAAGTTCCAAAATAAGTTTCTCTAGGTCTTGCTTCTCCCTCTCATATCTTTCAGCTACTGTAAAACAGCAAGAACAGAGCAACATGTTCAGTAGAAATACCAACTCATGGCAAATTAATTTTATCTCAATTAATTTTTGGCAATTTCTTTCTCCACTCCAGACTATTCTACAACTACTGATTTTCACGAAAATATCTGTGAAAAATGGTATACCTGTATCATAAGTTAATAACATTTTAATAACAGAATAAAACAGTACTTTTCCATCATTTTATAGGGATTCCCACTCTTCCCCCTGCACAGAGCTGCTCCCCTCAAAAAAAAAAAACCCAACCAAAACAATCAAAGCTGCAGCAAAACTGAATAAAATAAAATAGGATGGAAGAAACAGTGGGGAAGTTCTGGTGTAAATGAAATTTGGCCATCAGCTTCAAGGCCAAGGTTTTATCTCACCAGAGTAATACCTCCCAGTTTGAAAGTCACATTATCTGCAAATTTTATGTCTGAATCCTGAAACTACAACCAAAGGTTTTGATAAGAGTAAGTTATAAATTCTCTCAATCAGAAATTCAAAGGTCTTAAGTAATAAATAACTACTAGAGGCAAAAGGAAAAAACCTTTACTTGTCTTCTTCCCCTATATCTTTGACAAAACAGAAATAACACAACAAGGTGAAACACAACAGCAAAAATTATATGAATGTATGCACTTATTTTAATAGTTACAATACATTTTTATTTTCTTCATATTTTTACAACTGTTTTGATTTATAAGATCAATAGGAAAGTTAAAATATGCTTTTATTAATAGGAAAGGCATATTGTTTCAAATAAACTAACTTTTAAGCAGATACATTAACACGATTGGAGAAAAACTATTGAAATTATCATTTTGCATTACACTTCTGAAGCTAAGCCCACTTCCAGTGCTCTGTATGAGGTTTGTAAAACACGGAGTCAGAGTCCTATTTTAAAAACCAAGATAATTCAGAAGCTGAAGTACAAAAATAGGAAAATATGTCATTAGCCAAATCAATTAAACATTCCCATAGACACTGGACTCTAGAATAGAGTCATTATTTATCTATTACCTTGAGTAATACTTTGCTATGGTAATAAGGAGAAAGATAGACTTTCTCTAATGCCTATTTGATTATGTTTGAAAAGTATAAATACAGATAGATAATTAGCAATTAAATGAAGACCTTGCTAAAGTGGTAATTTAATATGCAATTATAACTTGAAATTGTTTAAAGTATTTGTCTTCTAAATAAAACTATTCCAACTCTAAAACTCTAACATAGTGCAAACAGAAGCCCTGACTGCATCATACAGAAAAATTTTCTTAACCACTCAGGAACATGTTACTTAGAAATTCTACCAGAAAGTCATCAGCCTTATTAACTATCTAATCAATGATTCTTGTTATGATTTTCAAGATGGCAGAATTCAAACTGCAAATGGACTGAAATGCAAGTTTTCTGGAAAATTATTACTTAAAAATAATACATGCTTTTCTTCTGTAAAAACACTATTCAGTTTGCTAAAATTGTCTCACTTGTTTTAACCATGCAAATCAAAATATTTTATTATAAACTAACTGTCATTGCTATTTGTCTATTAATATTCAAGTGCCAATACGTATTAACTTAAACCTCAGGAATTAATAGGCTGGTTTTGTCAAAACAATAGAAGAATTAGACTGCAACTCTAAGATAAAATTAATGTCCATGCCTACTAACTAGCTTGCAGGTCTCCAGTGCAAAATATTAGCTGTACCTGCTCTAATTCTCCTGTCATCATCTTGTACATCCTGATAGCTCTGGCGATGCATAGCAGCATATGAAATTTGATGTCGCAATTCTACACGGTCTTCCTCTGCTCTCAAAAGCTGAGAACGAAGATCCTCAATCTAAAATATACGCACAAGCATCAAAAGTTTAATGAAAAACAAAACAAAAACCATAAATACATACTTCTATTAAATGCTAAAAAAATACTACACACAAAAAATATTTATAAATACATCAATACATCTTGAGAGTACTGCAGATGGTAAACAAAAAGACAAACTACTTCCTAATTAAAGGCCACAAAGTGATTATTCAAAATTAGAGGAAACCTTTAAATTTATGTTGACCACAGATGAGCAATAATTTCTCTAGACAAAACAAAATGCTACCATATTATATGTTGCAACTGTATTTTTACACAGCTAGTGAAAATGTCTACACAAATTTAATAAACAGTATGCTTTATTTAAATTGTGCTCCTGAAAAATACAATGTATTTATTCATAAGAAACACAAGGGCTCTTCACATTTTTCCTCTCTATCATATATAGTATAGCACTTACAAATATGACAACATGTAGGAAAATAGAGAAAATCCAACGTGTTAAAGCTGAATTGAAGAAAAATATCTCTAATTCCTATTACCCTATATTCCATTTGCAATGATTTAAATTCAGAACAGTAACATAGCCAACTCAAACTTCTGCTAGATATACAAGTCAAACAACTAATGCTAAAAGATGAGAATCCCAATTGCCCCCTACCTAGTTACTTCAGTCTTTTTATCTAGCCCCTCTAAAAGCAAGATGTTTAGGAGAAAGGACTTTTTTCTAAAGCTATAATCCAAATTCCTACAAATTTTAAGTTTTATCATATATGCATCAATAGCTATTGTTTAAAGCACACTTTAGAAACTTTTTCAGGTATTTCTTTATTTACTTTTATTGCATGTTACAATGTAGCAAATACTTCTAGGTCATTTATTTATCTGATTTCACCAATTATAGTACATGCTTTGCAGAACAATGATTACTAATATAGGACTAGTTCTAAAGCACATTATGAAAGGAAATTTCACATAAAGTGTTTATGTACTGAAAACATACCATTACTATCACTACTATAATTAATACATATGAACATATATACATAAAAGTTTGGAAAGCAGAAAAAGTATAACGAGCTCAGTCCACCTATTATACACACTTAAACCTGTCTTCCTATACTTCATTTCTTCCTTCATATAACAATGTTATCAGAGGATGAGATAAGAATATTAAACAAAAAGACTCAGACACAACCTAATATGAAAACCTTAGGATTTTTACCACACTAAAGCAGTTACCTGATGCAAAAGAGCTTCTCTACTGCCTTCAGATTCACTCAACTTTTTCCGGGACTGCTCCAATTCCTGCTCAAGCTTTCATTTCAGAAAATGATGAAGAAAGAAAAGCAATGTAGGCATCAGAATAAAAAAGTGTATTTTAACATTTAATTTTGACACAAATTCATCCATATAAACATCTATCTAAAATGCGGTATAATATACACAGTATTTTTATTTGTCCAAAATTTTAAGCAAACCTTCATTTGTACTAAATCCCTGCAATATTTGTTTAAATTACATAAAGAGAACTTTACTTACAGCCTATAATTTTTGTACAATATTCTATATCACATAAAGATACAAAATAATTTATATTATCCAAAACAAAATCACAAAAGCAAATTTTTACTGGGTTAAAAGTAAAAAAATGGAATGTAAGTTTTAACAAAGTTTCAAAAACATTGTCCCTGGATTTGAAACATACTTTCAAACTCAAAATTAATAATGACTTAAAATATTAAGTCACCTTTGGCAAATAGTTTATTCCTAGAAGTGTTAAAGATGACACACATTGTTAGAACTGTAATTGGAGAAATCTGTGGGGTTTCTGTGTTGTGCAAGATGATGTAGTTGAATTATTCTGGAAACAAGATGACTAAAACATTGAAGTGCCCTGAATTTCATAAAACTGAAAGTTTTCCTAAAAACATAATATTCAAAATGTGTAATCAGAAATAGTCATCAAACCGACGACCATTTAAAAAAAAAAAAGAAATGAAAGCAAAAGCTTCAAAATATTTTTTGACTTCTTCCACAAATAGTTCAAAGATCCACTGGGAAATAAATAGAGGTTTTGACAGCAGAAGTTGTTATTGTTGAGATAGCAATCTCAAGGAGGATGTTGAAAGCCTGGCAAATGGGCAAAGTAAACAGGACCAACATTAAGGGAATGAAGAGAACAACATAACATAAAACACTACACGACACAAAGGCTTAGCATAAAGGGGTACACCTTTGAAAGATGCTAAACTTGATGCAAGTGGAAAGAAAACTAGGGAAAGCGTAATACAGCCCTAGCATCCTGCAAGAATAAAAATATAAGAAATTTTGTTTTCTATGAAAAGAAAGAGTGAAATATGGCAACAGTTCAGTAAGAGTAATTAATAATAACTATGGTGCAAAATAACCAGCATAAGTTAGTCGCAGGGAAGAAGAAAAGCTTATTTGATCTGCTGCAAATAAGCAACAGCAGACGACATACAAATTCAGAGACAAAATAGAGAAAGAAATCAAGGATAATGCCCAAGTTATAAATCTGTCTGCCTGGCAGGGTGGAAGAGTCATTAGAAGTAACATACTGTAACTGAAGAGCTTTGAAGGAGAGACACAAGCTGAGCATAGCTATATTCACAATGCCTCTGATGCAGAAAAAATCCCACTCCTTGAATTCTTAAAGAGTAAAGAAAGTTTTATTCCGCTGGTTTCTCAGAAAAAGGAAGCATATACTGTAACAGATGACACTACACACATTTAAAACCAAACAAAAACGAAAAAATTAATCTTACCTGGTGCTTTTCACTTTCATATTTCACAAGTTTGTTTCTCATGAGTTCTTCTGTTTCATCTGCTTTAACATCTTGCTTCCTTAAAACCTTTAGAGGAGAAAAATATATTGTAAACGTCATCACAAAATTTTCAGAAGCCATCATTCCAAGGTTGTTAAAAGTAAAGAATCTGCTGATACATTTAAGAAAGAAGATCTAGACAAATGCTTTCTGTCTGCATCTAATATTTCCATGTAGAGCCAATGTATATTGTTATGAAAAGACAAATATAAGTTCATGCATACATAAACACACCCATGCAGAGAACAGGGACAAACACAAAGTCTAAAGCAGTGCTAACATCCTTCCGATGTATAGAGCTCCAGACTCTCAAGTTGACCCCAAACACCTTTAGATTAAGGTCTAAAAGGCTCAAGAGATCCCCTACAGATTAGCTGTGCAAATATCAGAGAAAAATAATATATTTTCTAATATAAAGTGTGCAAGTTATGAAATTCAATTCATTGTAGTCAAGAAAACACTACCATAAGGTTGTGTTAGAAGTCAAAAGGAAAAAAAAAAAAGGAAAAGGTTATTTCTTCTGAATCTGAACAGCTGCTTAGAGCTGCAGAACTACAACTGAATCAACTGAAACTTTCCTGATCAAAAATTACCAACACTGATGTGCCCTTCCTTAACAACAATAACAAAAAATAAAACAAATCCATGGGGACTTTTCCCATTCCCTCTCAGACTGAGGTATCTAAAATCACATGTGTACACTTTCTAAACCATCTTACAAAAATAAAGGTGCAATAAATATTCATTTCAAAATCTTGTCCCTCTGCAAACCAACACTATTTGCAAAACACAGCCAATCACTGGCAAAGGAAGTATTAGATGTGACAGATATTAGTGACAGGTAATATTTGCAACATAAACAACCCAAGTTTAGATATCTCAAGCCATAGTAAAATCATTGGGTCATTTTAAATTTCACTGAGAAATATCAGCTGAAAGAGATCAGTAGCCATATACTGATGATAATTTGCCAATAATTTCTGTAACTGTTTATAAATCACAGTTTTTATCTGCACAACATGACCAAGCATTTTTCACACTAGTCACAAATCAATTAATTAGGTATCTGAGCACAAATCTTTTACTTTCATCCCATACTTTGAAGTATAAGTACATCTATTCCTTCCATAATTACTTGCTAAAACAACAACAGAACAACAACAAAAACACATAGCCTTTCCAGAAAGAAATTTCTTTTTCCTAGTCTGTCATTCCCAAGCAGCATTTTCATTTTACATTTATAAGAAAATCTCCTCCTATCTTCCTTGAAATTTGTCCCTATAAATTGTGCCATTCCTTCAGTTTGTGAACATTTTCTGTTCACTGTACACTGAAGAGCAATTTCAGTGCATGAAAACAGAATACAAGATATTAATCAACTTCAGTGAAGCCAGGCACTCAGCTTTAGAAGTTTTGGCTTTAAAAGTAGCTTTCTGGAGAAAATAAATGGCTTCATATACTTACCTCCCTCTTACAACCTCACCTCAGAAAACATAAGTGTTTCAGTATAGTTTGGATTACTCTTCTGGCTGAACAGCTTACATTAAAATCTGAGACCATGTAAGACATGAATCATAACTATACCATTGAAAATATTATGCCACATAAAGAGTTATAATTTTAGTCATACTGATCCCTAATCAGATAATAGAAGACTGCAGCACATTTAAGGTACTTTCCTAAGTATTCAGTAGAGATTTAAATCTATCATTCCAGTCAACTATAAAACTCAACACTGCACACATTTTACTCAAAAAGGCTCTTGGGAGAAGTCCCAAAAAGCAACATGAACAAAAGTCTAAGATCATCTCTTCAGCTTATGCTGTTTTTGCATTACCCAAGTTCACTGGGTTTTTGTTTTGGTTTGCGTTTTTTTCTTTGTTTATTTTTAATGACCAGAAGTCGGTTCAGAACAGCCTACTTGGAATATATGATGTCCATTAACTGCAATCGACTATCAGTTTTACTAGCAATATTAGAAGCTTTGTTATAGACAGTCAACTTTAGGCCAACTTTATTTTTGGCACTAAATTAATAATTAACATAGTACCAAACACGCATGTTTTCATGTACAGATTTGGCTAGAGAGGTCAGAATCACAAAGAAAATATTATAGCTGGGCTGGATTCAGGAATACTAGTAAAATTTTCAAAGATTATTCCTGCTGAAAGCAAAAAATATCTCTGCATCAGTAGCACGTCCTAATTCCCAGAAGAAATCATGGAAATATGCCATTTCAACTTCACTGACTGATACTCAGGCTATTAAGTAGGAATAATTTCAAACAGAAATGCATCCTTTACTGTAACTGATACTATAAATATAACCTTCCGTTTTATTTTCTGCATAATGTAAAAATAGCCCATAGCCATCTCATTTTAAGGAAAATAACAGCTAATATATATAGAGAGAGAGATATAGATAGATAGCCCAGAATTAAAATACTGCAAAAAAGAAGTAATGTTACAGTAAATGAAACATACTACATGTGCACTGCTTGGACTGTAAAACATGCATTGTACCAGTAGGTGTCAGGTAAGCAATTAATAAAAACGTCATAAGGAAATGGAAACATCTGGTCATCCACAGCCAGACAAACGTCAACTGTTATTGACAATTCAGAAATTGTACAGGTAAAAGTTAACTCTGTGTTTTGCCTCCTTTCTGTACTCCTTTTTAAATAATTCTCTCTTGCTTTGGGCCACACTCATTTTTTCTCCACTAAAGATCACTATATAAGCTTTCTCTTGCAGGGGGTTGAAGAAAAAAAACCAAACAAAACATGTAAAAATCCAATTGATTATTTGATTTCATTTGTTATAACCAAAGAAGGGGTTGAGGAAGTCAAATGTCAAAAATGGGAACTAGGAAAAGGATGCTAAGGACAACAGTTTCAGCACACACTCCTCCCTGATGGCTCCCAAAGAGCAGGCAGACACTGCCCAGAGAAGCTGAAGCACAAGGAATGGGAACAGGCCTACAGTCAACAGGACTCTCCTACCAAGATCCTCCTCTGAAAGCATTGGTGTCCAGGTTGGTCTGGAAGAGACTGAGAAGGTTCATGAGGCCTTGGAGGAGGCAGGTCCTCCTCCAAGGAGGCCACAAGGAGACAGAGAACTTCCATGTACAGAGGTCTTCAAAGCATGGCTTTGGGAAGGACCAGCTACACATTCCACTGCCTGCTAGGTGGTCAGGCTAGACGAACTTTTGATTTGACCAAGGAGAGCAATTCTTACAGGTCTTTATAAAGAGTTCACTAGCATAAGACAGCATCAGAATACAAATGTAACTGGTAAACCCCAACTGAGCATACCTCACCCACATACACAGAGGATCTATTGAACCCCAAAACTTCAAAATCATAACTTACTGCTTCATAGATCAATTTTTCTTATACATGAGGAAAACTATGGGGATGATTGTGAAACAACTCAAATTCTCAATCTTTCCAACACATGATAACCTTTCAAGAGCAAATCATAACTTTTACAGCAACTTAAGCCTACTAACTTTTCTTAGGGTTGGGGTTTTGGTCTCAGTTTGGTTTTGCTGTGCTGTTTTTTTAAATAAAACCAGACTTTTCGAAAGCTGTGTACAGACCACAAACTGAAACTTGCTCTTTAAAAGTGAGACTGATCAGTGAGTTTTTCATACTGTCACAAACACACAAGCAGAACAGCCTCAAGCTATGATTTAAAATAAGGCAAAAATGTACCACATCCTAATCTGAATGAAAATACTTTCCCTAACTTGCTACATTAGCGATTAGCATGGCTCCAAGTATGCTACCTAAACATACCAGCCAAGCAGTTAAAAAGATACTACCTAGCTATTTCAGTGACAGATATGCATGAGACTTGCTCATGTTCCAAGCAAGAGTCAGATTCAAACTACAATCAAAACAGAAACCATTGGCCACAGGTGGCATAGCACAGAGCCAAAGAGCAAGTATCAACAATGCACTAAAATATCCAGGTGGCTCAGGGCACAGATCAAGTATATGTTTGTCTAAAAAGATCAGTGATAAAGATATGCAAAAAATAATGTTCAATAACACTTTTGACCATCAGTTTACCCCACTCTCTGGCCACCAGCTTCTTGCAGTTCATGGCATTTATAGTGGGAGGCAAACAGAATCTAAGTATACAGTTGCACTAGGAGAAAGTTAAAAAATGCTTCCTGGCCTACCCAAGCTGCTAGCTGAAGACATAACTGCAATCGCTGCCTTACCACAGTCAGTGGATTCAAAAGGTTCAATAAAGATGATTCTGTTTACCTAAAGCATGCCAAGCATGAACACATGGACACATTCCACTAAAATCCAGGAAGCCAAGCACAGAATTTTGTAAAGCCATCCAGGACACCCAACACAAAGAAAAGAATGCAAAGAAAACATTTTTAAGAATAATACTTGATCTTGTTTTAGAAAATAGATGTTAAAATGCAAACAAAAAGTAAGAGGTGATGCTGTCTTGATATTCAAAGAGAAAGAAGCACTGAGGAATCTCAAAATAGTTTTCATTTATACAACAAATGCGGTTGTTAAAGCAATTCATGTATACATGTCAATACCCCTAGCAAGAAAAGAATATTTGTTCTTCTTTCTAATCAGAAACACATTTATATCAGGAATATAGAAGAAATTTGCATGAATTTGTTTGCTAATTGCTATTTTTTAATTTGCAGTGATTGCTGATTAAATGTACCAATACACACTAAGGTAAAAGATACATAAAATATACAGAAAACCATTTTTCTACAACTACACACAGCACAGACAGGTTAAAGATTCAAAACAAAAATGCAAATTTAAAACTTAAAGATACAAAATTTTATACATCAAGCTTTCTTAATGGTCAGTATACATGTAGATAACTTCCTGATTCATAATCAGTCTATGATTATAGTAATATGTAATACTATAATAAAAATAAGAAGTTCGCACATTATACAAAAAACTGAGAGAAAGAAAAGACTGACATGAGAAAGGCCAAAATAAATGTATCATCATGTTGTTTTAGATCCTGAAAATATATAATTTAATAATTGCAATTTAGGAAGGTTATTCTCTTAAGATGGTAAAACACTGACAAGTAGTGGTCAGTTACAGGCACTGCACTTCACTGAAAAAAACCAGCATTTAATCCTCACAAACTTCACATGATTTCTATTAAGAAATCAGTAGAGAAACTACTGATCACATGCAAAAGTAAAATTTTATTTCGTTTGAAATGTGTAATAGGCAAACTAATAAAAAAATTATATCATTAAACAGCCACAAATGCTTTAAATACTATTTTTCTGTAAATCATTCAGGCCATATTAATGACAGGATTTCAAAACTCAGTCCAAACACTACCCTCCTTTCCAGTAATGTTACTTGGGAAGCATCTTGGGAAAATAAATGAAAACAGAAGTAGACTTCAATAGAACATTATGTCTGTGCAGTGATTACCACAAGACTGAGGCCACTGTCAGAGTTTGGAGTCCATCTCACTCACAATTCGAATTACAAAGGACAAGAAACAGAATAACAAAATAACAAGTTCAAAATTATACAGAAACATGTTTCATCCAAATAACAATTGTAGCAAAATATTTATTTACTTTATTCTCATTAGGCTACGCAAAAGTACACAAGGCAGTTCAAGTACATTCTTTCTAAAATACAGCAACTTAAACTGTATTTTAAAAAGGGGCTCCTCAGGAAAAATAACTTACAAAAACAAAGTAGAATTTACAGAAGAAACTATTAAAACATCTTAATTCACAGCTGGACATCTTAGGGGAATAGAAGGTCTAGGATGTACTTAGTATTTCATATTTTTTTTGCATGAAATTCAGAAGATGAGCTGCCAAGAATAAAGGCACCCAGCCTGGAGGCTCATGATCACATAGACTATGATCATTCATATGATCTATGAAAGATCATATGAAAATTCTTTGAACTATATTTGAACTCATTCACTTGATTCAAGTTTACTTTCTAAGGAAACTATGGCAGTGTCAATGTATCTTTAGAGAATACAAGATATCATCCCTTTAAAAGGATAAAATATGAAATATGCAGCATCATGAGCAAGATTCCTCAGTAACACTGCACAGTATAAAGCCTTCCAAAAAGCTATGTTGCAAACACTAAGAGTGAAAACCAAGGAATTGCATATTTCTTCTCAATTATAGTATCCTATTGCACAGACAGATAACATTGCAAATCGTATCTTAAGTGGAGTGAAATAAAAAGTCACACTATGTTAAGACACAGAATTTCCAAACAGAAGTAAAATCAAAAAGTAATAAATATTTTTCATATGTTTTCTAAAACAAGAAGAAAAAAAGCTAATAGCTGTCTCAAATTTTAACTTATATTCTAAATATTTCTATTTGTCTCCTAAACAGTATTTTATATTTCATCAGGTATTGTTGAATAAAACTGAAAAGCAATCAAAAGTTGTCTGGCCACTACAGTGCTTTAGATTGCTTGTTGAAATAAATTAAAGTGTTCATTTGCATAAGCAAGCAAAGTTTACCTTTTAGAAAATAAAACCTTTTAATTGAAAAAACTCAGCTAACGACTTGCTTTTGTTTGCTTGGGTTTTCAGGAAGGGCATAGGGGTAGGTTCTTAGAAGATTTGTGGCAGTTACCAGAAAGGTCTAAATATAGTCAAGACAATATAATGAAGGACTGAGACTGTGCTTGGTATTATCTGGTCATCAAAACAATGTGAGCTGGACTGACAGTTAAAACATGCACTGAAGATACGAGCACTTTTCCCAATTCAACAGGTACAGGCTCACAATGCAACACATTCCTAACTAAATCCTAAATACAAGGGAAGCTTTTGTTTGCATACCTCCTGTAGTTGAAGAGACACATGTCCCAGCTGGTCCTGGCGCCTTTCTACAAGCTGTCTTTCAGCACGCATTTCTTCTTCTATCTCCTGAAGTCTTCTCTCTACCCGTTCTGATACCTTCAAAAGGAAAAAAACCCATGCTGTAGGAAATTAGTGTGCCTTTTAATACATGTGAAAATATCAACGGCAAAAATGTAAACAGATTATGGGGCAAAACGAAAAGAGAACATAATTTGTATTTTATTAAAGCAGATCTAGAATGGTAGAGAAAATAACTAGTTATAGCAGTCAGTACTCCAGAAGTACTCAAGCAGGGAACCAAACTGTTATCTTGCTGGCAGTATTCTCCTTTATGTGTATGCATATTTTTCTCTACAGTGGTGGCTCTACTCAAGGGTTAAATATCTCATTATCAAGGTTAGAGCAGCCTAATGTGAAGTTGCAATACAAAAGTCTTAGCTTCTCTGTCACAAGCCTGATTAACCTCTGGAAGGACATTTCTTTCACATCTCCAGCCTGCAAAACAGACAAATGTTTGCCTCTTTCATGATCCAAAATCTGTGAGTAAAAAGTAGTAAACAAGAACTAAATACATCAGAATGACTGTAACAACACAAAATAATTACATCACTTTAAGCTTTTTTCCCAGTATTTTGTGAATCCATGTAGAAACTAATACAAACAACAACAGGTGTTTATTAAAGCAACTTGAATTATGAAAATAAAAGCTCAATCAGACTAGAATACCAGAATTACTTCACTTCTGCAATTCAAGCTGCTAGCAGACAGCACCCTCTTGAGGCAGCAAATTAAATTTATTTTGTTAAAGATTAGGAAGAAAAATATTTATGTATCATTTCCTCCCTACCTTAAAACTGATTATGTTACATCACTAGAAAGCAATATATCCACTACCAAATTATAATTAGATAAAAGGATAAAGATGGAGATAAAAAGACACAAAAAATAAAACACCATTCGACTATTAGTTTTTGATGTATGTGGAAGTGAATCAGTTCTCATCTTTCTCTGTTAAGTACAGTTTTATTAGCACTAGGCATATGCACAGATAGAAAATTTTACCATGAGCAACACAACTTATGTAGTAACAGAAACACAATTAAGGCTACACTTATGATCTGGGCTTCACAAAGCTTAATGAATAAAACACTCTTTTTCTTTACAACAGAATACATCTCTCAGAAAACAGTTGTTTGTGCAGCCAGATGAACAGTCAGCTTACAGTCTGGAATAATGTATTTTTTCCTAAAACCATCAGGAGATGCCTGGTACTGCGTCAAACCACACACTTTCATGAAGTTATGAAAGCTCTGCAGCCATAATCCAGAAAAATTACTTACTAAAAACTAATGTATAAAAAAAGATAAAGACCACATCGCGATGTTTGTTTTGACAAGTACTGCTTAGTGTTACTTCTCAGAATTCATAAAATACTCCAGCTAACAGAAACAACAAGACTATGTAGTAGGAACAGAAAATAACACTGTCATTAAACTTGTTATATCTTTGCTGAAACCAAGGAAATAAGCTGTCATCTTTTTCCCCATACATATCTAACATAAAGAAATGAAACAGCAAGGTTTTAACATTTATTTTTAAAGTTTTGACTATGTGCTTCTGAAGACACAAGCTTTCTCAGCTCTCTCATGCACCTTTTTCAATGAAGCACTTTCTTAATAGCTTTAGTGCTATTAAGCACTAATTTAGTGCACTAATTATAATGCAATATTAAGAAAGAAAAATACAATTTTGACTTGACAGAAGATTCAAAAGTAACATCACCCCCAAAGATGACATTCCAAAAGAGAGTTCAGTAACTTCTTCACTGTCATGGGTCTAGCATGCACAGCAGATAACGTGACACGAGGCAGCACTAGACAGGCTTTAGATTCCTGTGAAATTCAGATTTCACTACAAATTATCACTAACTCACAACAAGTAAGAAAGTAACTTATGAGGTGATTTGCCTTGCCTCTGACTTCCTTCAATTCACTCCAGAATACAATTGTTGTATTATTTCTAACAAGGTACTAAAAAAGATGGATTAGATATCATTACATTTGTCATAGAAATTTCAGCTTCAGACATAATCCTCTTTAACCAACAAAAAAAAAAAAAAACCCAAAACCAACACAAACCACTAAACATTTTGATGCTACTTATAACTCCTATTTGTTTCCCACATTTTGTACATTGGTATGGTATTGGTAACACCTTTGCACTTCAGCAAGGCTTTAATCTCCCACAAGAATTATGTTCCCTGTTTTTGTAGCCTCTTTGACCCTCCCAATCCCACAGAGCCTGTGGGATACAACAGTAGGGATTAAAAAAATAATTAGAAACAATTTATTAAGTAGTACATGCAGAGTAAACTTAAAAACATACTCATCTTCCTTTGTCCCAAATGACCCTGACTCAGAACAACACTTCTACCATGAAAGTATTGTATCTTGACCTCTGAAAGTTATCAAAAATCTTAGTGTAGACAAGTGTTTCACCAAAGGACAGTATAAAGAATATAGAGGCTCTACACAATGACATGAAATACTAACACTAAATTACTGCATTCAGAACATATTAGAATGAGATTTCAAGCATGCATTTTTAGCAGCACAGACTATCCGAATAATAATGATGACACTAAAGCCATGTCTCCACATACAGCTTAGAGGTAGCAGCAAAATCTATGAAAACAGATTAAGCTATCAAAAATTCCTCTCCTCCCCCAAAATTAAACACAAAGAACAGAATGTCCTTTTTAAAACTAGGGAGACATTTAAGTCACGCAGCTAAATATAATCTTGTGGAAGATGCCGGATGCTTACTGTACAAAAAGCATCATCCTACTTATTGAATTTCTGCCCTGTTTTTCAGCTTTCCACTGTAATTTCTAGTCCGAAAGTCCTGCTAGAAATTTATTTCAACAGATTTTTGCTTCTGTTTTTGTTACGACCCATTTTATCATCAATGCATTCTTGAAACAGGAGTATTAAAATCACAAAAACAGCAAATTTTTTTCAGAGATATAACTTTAAATATTGTTAAACTTCTCCCTCATGGCAAATTATAATATGTGTTATACCTTTTACAAGTCACCTGTGCAGCACCAAAAATCCTTATACCAGATCTTCTGAGGGACAGTTCATTATCTGACAATAATCATGGCCCTCTGAGGTATCATAACCACAGTAACTCCATGTAAGACCCACTTCAATTGACATTGCTGTCTTCTTCCAGAGACAGTCTACCATCATTTTATAACAGCACCATCTCAACTAAGCATCTACTTAACTTTAACTAAATTGTGTTCCGATGAAGTTGCTTTTACATATAAAGATCGGCATCTTGTGCTATTTGAGATGCGCTTCTATCCAAGCAATTGCAACAAAATATCCAAGAGGGCTATCTTATATAACCATAAAGTAAGTAAGTATTCTTTTGATTGCTTATATGCCTGTCTAGCGAACATTCAAACCCGTTTCAAGAACTAAAGCATCTCACAAAATGTCTAGCTAAGAAAGAGGTTTTGATATAGAGAGTAGTACAACCATAAAGGTTTTTTAGCAAAACTGCACATAAATTCTCAAGTACAAGGCCATGGAGAGTGCTAGACTTGAAACAGGCATCCAACTATGCATGAGTCACCATCTTCAATGTCATCTGGTTTTTATATTGGCATGGAAAAGCTCTCTTTACAGGTAAAATATCGTGCTTTGATTGTGTTGTGTGAATCCTAAAGTATTCAAATCCAGCATCAAAAAGGCTCTAAAAATCAAACTCTAATAAAAATAAATTCTGAACTAGTGACTCAGAAGAACTGTAGTAACTTAGACCTTTACCATCACACATCTACATACAGGCAATTTTCAAACAGCCGCGAATATAGCAAACTGTAAGAATTTAGATATACGTCTCTAAAAAATAAAGACTTAAGGACACTGAACTGAAAAGAATGTTTCTACCATGAGCTCATCCTGTGAAATTATCAAGATTTCAAGTTCACAATTTATTGCCAAGAATCATACAGCAGAATATAAATACAAGGATGGCAACGCTCGAGGTGATAAACACTCCCAAGCCTAAAGGCACTAAGGACAAAAGTTCCTGCATAAGGAACTTTGCATAAGGAAGTTTTGAGAAAAAAAGTATTTTGTCTTACCCAACTCACCAATTACAATCAATTCTGAATTAAGCAATCTCATTAGAAGAATTCCTAAATGTATACACATACTAAAGGATGCCAAATACCTACAATAACAGACCCTAGCTGCTGCATGCACTCTAATCTCATGCTTTGCTATGCATACCATGAGTTATTTTTAGTGTTAATAGCCATACTAAATTCCTCTTTTTTGCATTTACCTCACCTCACTGATTCTGCCAGCCTCATCAGATAATAGGAGATCACTAGGCTTTGGACAAGGGCAAGGGATCCACACCTAGGATCAGAGAGCACTGGTAAAGCAGCAGGGCACAATGTTGCTACCACTAGGCTTTTTAAGTGGTGGGGAATTGGCTGGACACAATAGTGCATTAAGTCAGAATTTTTTGGCCTGAAAAGTAATACTCTGAAAAGCCTCTGAAGAAACTGAAGAACCTCCCAAGATCAGAGATGAAAAATTAGTTCGATTTAAAAACCAAACAAATAAACATCCTAAAACAACTACCAAAATAACCCAAAGAGAAAACACACATACACAAAATAAACAAAAAAACCCCACAAAAACACGGCAGCTCCTCTCATAATACATAATCTATTTTGAGAACCCCTTGCTATAAGACAAGATCATAAAGATATGCAAATTATAACAAAGACTGGACAAGTTCCAAAAAAGAAACTCCCAGAGGGATTATTACTCAATACAGAAGGCAGACAGATCACTTCCCAACCAAGAAGCTCCTAACTCACAGGTGATTACTTATATTGTATAGAATTATCATTAGATGACTTTTTGTTCTTATATTGTACACTAAACTTCCACTTTTTGGCCATTCATCATACATGGCTAGATCCTTCCTAATGACTTGTTTCTTCTGCAAACTGAACCCCAGCAGTTCTTTTATCTTTATAAGGAAGTCTTTGAATTAGTGGCCCTTTTTATTTTTCCCCTTTTTCTTTTTTTCCCCTCTCCTTTTTCCAGTCTTCTTTCCATCTGGCTTTATGCTGTTCTTCATAAAGTCAGTAATCAGCAATGAGCAGAATATTCCAGCTGAATTCTTATTAGTCTTACACATAAAAATCATCTCACTGGAGCTTACTGCAGCATTTGTGTCTTCACTAAAAGAATATCAGTAAATATTTCAGTTTTCATAGCTTTATTGCATGATAATGTTCCCTCCCAACTAAGAGACTTACTGTTCTGATATTGCCCTTACCATGAACATACTACGGAAGACTTCCTTGTTATACCTCAACTCTCTCATTTTTGCTTCTCTCAGGTCAAAAGTTGTAACCTTCAATTTCATATCTTGAAACCCTACTGTAGGAGGTCAAAGAGCTAGTTATTTCTTTCATTAATGAACAGGTAGTGGATGCCTCCAATCCAGAGGACTGCAGAAGGTTTGTTTCTCTCACGCAATGGCACTAAACAGTTGTAATGTAGCCACCTGTAGAAGCTATTGTCTTGAGAACCACCTTGGTTAAAACTGAGTTTGCTAATTACCTGGTACATGAAAGAGAAAAAAAAATAAATATACTGAGAAGTCTGCTACAAGAAAAACAGCATTTTCCAAGTATCAAAAATTCTTTATCAGATAAACTTACTTTATCCTACCAGGCTACTAGGAGAAATCAAAATTAACATTCTAACAAAGATAACCCCATCATATTTGTCTACAAAGGCTGACAAGGCAAGTCTTCTTTCCCTGATGGACCCTATCATATCAAGAACATAACTGGTACAGACAGTGTCTCTTGAACCACTGTCCAACTTAATCTAGCGACAGGAATTTACACAAGTACATTTATTAAGTCTGCTGGTACCAAGTGGTCCATGCCAACAATATTGTTATCAGTGACAAACACATCACTACAGCCCTTGACAGAGCATTTAGTACCAATTCATGCAATTTTAGAGCAAAATGAATCACCTATGGGAAAATATGCACATACAACACTTGCTCTGAAAAGTCAGCTTTGCTACTAGTACCACAGTAAATACTTACACAAAGCATACACCCAAGTCTTACGTGTCAAGAACTACCTCCAGGATTCTCACCTACTAATTATTGGGGTGATTCTCAACTTCTCTTGTTCCTACAGCAATATGCTGTTTGACTTTGATCTCAATAGCAGATCTCTTTCAGATTTAAGTAACATACACTGCAGGTAGTCTGCTTCCAGCAGATAGAGGAGACAAAAAAGAAAAGACTGTCATGGCTGTCCTGCCTCCTTTGCTACATTTTGTCAGGAAGCCTTCAGAGAAGAGTGCAGCCCAAAGAGACTCCTTCCATTTTTCTACACAGATGATGAAGATTGAAAAGAACAGGGAAGGAGGGATGGAGGAAGAAGGAACAATAGTATTTATCATCATAACATGGGAAAGCTTGTATCTTTCCAAAGGTACCTTCAACAATTATAACAGCATTCAAACCAATGTTCAAAGTTAAAAAGCAGCTTTCTCCAAGGCTGCGAATTTTGAAACAGAAAAATTCACAATACAGACACCTGTGAAACACTTGTACTTAAAACAAACCCCTGAAATATAAAACTTGTCTTGCTGATTTCATTATCGAAGGGTAACATTTCAACAACCTATAAGATCATGTCCAGATATGCATATCAGTATGCATATTTAATGTACACATACATTAAACTAGAAGCCCACATCTTGTTTAGAGTACTAGATTTAAATAATCCTTTTCATGTTAGTCACCCACTCACCGTTTCTTGTCTCTGGGACTCAGTGAGCTTTTCAGACAATTCTTCTAGAGTCTTTCTTAATTCAGCATCAGTCCTTCATAGAAAAATATAAGTAAGACAATATTCTACAGTTCAGAAGCTAAGTAACACCCATGATAATTTTAAGCAGCAACAATCCCCCAGAATTTTTTTTGCTACTTCAATTTGTTCTACAGCCTATTCATAATAATTTATAGCATAATTAGAAACAAGCCTCAAGTAGAAAATTCATTATAAAAAGCATTCCCACTCCTCAAGTGAAGAAACAGAGTATCTAAGTATCAGCCAGGTATCAGGTCAACAAGTACAAAATTATGGACACATCTACACAGTCCTTTTGAACATTCCTTTCCTACTAGGAATTAACAGTCTAACTCCTGTTATTGCTATTGAACAAAGCACCACATGTTGAGAAATTATATACATTATGGCCTGTAGGAGAGCTTGCCCTGAAGGGACTCCAGTAACAAGAACAAACTAGAAGCAAAGCTGTAATAAAAGAAATTCCCTAGTCCTTGTCATTTTGTGCACATATGTAAAAAAGCTGACGAAAGCCCCATATATTATACAAATTGGAATTGGTAGGTGTTATTTACATTTATAAATACTGCAGAAGATGACATAAAACAAGCAGTTTTATGCTCATAATCCTGCTTTCATCTACATGTTTCACAATCCCTCATTCTCCCCAAAATTTTGTTTTGAAATAAGAGTTTAAGAATTTTTTTCCACACTGTTCTTCACATGGAGTTATATTCTGTTTATACCGATTTCTTCTTGAAAGCTCACGACTGATGTCATCTCCCAGGCGAACCTGTTCATTGCTGAGATCTCTAAGAGACTGGTGGAAGGAATGCAGCTGCAAATGAAAGTACACAAATTATGCCAAGGTTTAGGAACCCTTTTTTCCATGATATTCCAAAACATATCTACACATATACACACTTTTTAAAATAAAGCAGATAAAAAATAACCTAAAAAATAATAAAACTTCATGAACTGTAGTTGAGCCTGGATGACTGGATGAGGCTTGTGCACTTCTATTTCAATCCACCCTTCACAATACTTGCTCATTGTAGTTTAACTTTCAGTACATTATTTGCTAAACCAAGTTTCCTAACTATGGTTTTTTTCTGTGGTTCAGAGCTTAGACACCATACCACCTCTTTAACCTAATGCAAAGCAAATTGAAATATCTGAACAAGTAATGTTCAGGAGAGACATATTTCATGTTAATAGATATTACTATTGGTAAAACAAAGTTCTGCCCAGCTGTTTATGTTATTATAAATAGATTACATAGAAACTTGAAATGAAACAAGCAGAACAGTATAATGTATTCAGGAACTACCAAGAACAGATATTTTACCTTGCCTAAGACTTTACATACATACTCTTTTTTTAGATCTTGGGGAAAACAGAACAAAAAACAAAACCACAGATCTACTATTCTCTGTAAAACTTCCCATTTTCCCCATTCAGCAGGCTCCTAATTTATCATCAAAGTTTTAGGGAGCAAATAAAAAAATGAATAGGTCATTCATTCTTCATGGGATAGAAAGTGACAGTTAATCCATCCTAATGCAATCTATTCCTGTCAACAACTCCATGGCCAGAATTATCGTTATGAAAAACCTTAATTTATAATATTCCTTTGTTCTGTGTCCTAGATTTAAACCTAGATCTTCTACAACCAAGCTGACTGCCCTCAGCATTCAGACACAGGCACTACTACTTCCCCTGTGTGATTAACCAGAAATTCCAACCTGACCTGAGAGACTTTGAAATAACACATTGTATTTTCAAAATGTATGTATTAAGAAGGAGAGGGACTTAAATGTGTTAAAAGACCATTTGGCTGAAAAATTACTCCAGCCAGAAAAAGTCAGAATAGGAATAAAGAGACAGTGTTGCAGAAAAAAGAAAAAAGCCACAACTTTACTTAAGCAGCACAGCTTTAACTCTGGTGTAATTTCTACCTATAATCATGACCAATGGCTATTTCTAGTTCATCGTTCCTCAAAGCACTATACTCTTCTTACAAAATAGTTAATGAAAAGAAAAAAGCCATATTCACTCACTGAAAAGCAAGAATAAGGAATAAACCAGCAGTTATCATCAAAACCAGAAAAAAAAAGCTATTTGCCTATATAGTTACTTAATATGAAGAACTCTGTATGCATTGCAGGAACTCCCTTGAATAAAATTTCTAAGATATTTATAGAATATCTAGAAATAATCTAAAATAGTCCTAAGGATTTTGGATGGTTGGGAGGAAAGATTTCCAATAATCCCAAGGATTATTTCCTACACTTATCTTGGGAGAGGAAGGAATGGGGGGAGAACTAGATTGAAAAGACAATGAAACAGGGTTAAATAAAAGTCTAGAATTTCTATAGTTTCCCAAAAAGTCAACTGAGAAAACTTGCTGTAGTTAAGTTTAAAATTATATGGAAGCTGAGACTGACTTAATAAAGTCAATATTAAGCTGACCTTACAATCAGCTTCTTTAATATTAGTCTACATAGATTCACTAAAGCAAGTCTAGCCACCCTGTCTGAAAAAAGCAAAAACGGGTAGTGAAATCTCTCTCTACCTGTAGGACAACAGAAACACCATAATCTTATTCATTAAGGTAATTAATTTATTTTTTCTGAAGTCTGCAAGCAGATATAGGTTAAGGGATATGAAAATTACCTGTGGCACAAACATCTTCTCCACCTCTCATCATCTGCCTGAAATACAGGCTCAAATTATCCCACTCACAGGTCAGACCAAGAACTAAGATGAAGAACTACCTGGTTCAAAATCAATCCAAGCTACAGTGAAGTAAAAGCAAAAGCACTAAGACTCTACATGATTAACTAAAGCAGAATAATCCCCTTCACAGCCTCACTGAACTTCAGCACAAAGGTGAACAACGATTGGCTGGAAGGGATCTCTGGAGGTCAACCCATCCAAGCTCCCTGCCAAGGAATGGTCATCTAGAAAAGGTGACACAGGAACTTGTCCAGGTGGGTTCTGAATGTCTTCAGATAGGAAGACTCCATAATCTCCCTGGGCAGCCTGTGCCAGTGCTCTGCCACACTCATTGCAAAGTTCTTCCTCACGTTGAGGTGGAACTTCTTGTGTTTTAGTTTATGGCCATTGCTCCCTGTCCTGTCACTGGGCACCACTGAACAGTCTGGCACCATCCTCTTGACACTCATGTTAAAGATACTAATATGCGTTCCTGAGATCCTCTCCCAGTCTTCTCCAGACTAAACAGGCTATTCAGAGATTATTTTTCTTTGTCATTAGATGGCCTAAAAAGTAGGGAGATTATTTTCAATTTTTCTTTTGATATCACTACCATCTGCATCTTTTTCTCTATAATGATTTGCATGTAACTTCATGACAGATACAAGAGGTAACTGCCTAATGAAAAAAGCAGGTAACATTGAAAGCACAAATCATAACCGAAACATTCTTAGTTGCATCTTCAGAATCACCTCATTTAATGTAAAAGCGAAGTCTGGTGACCACATATTGCCTGTTTGGAACAGCAACTCCCATTAGTGCTCTGTACCTGCTCCACGTTATCTGCCTCACTGACAAACCGAACACTTGCAGATCTAGACCTTCGGTGTTTATTGCCCTGTGAGTCTCCATAATCCCGGAGAGGAGAAGTGGGCAGGAAATGGCGGTTGCCTGCAGGAGATATGATACAAAAAAAAAATAAGCAGGAAGACAAAATATTGTATGGGAAATTTTTCATTTTGCTTCACGAAAAATGCTTATTTCATCTTGACAACATCCTTCTAGGTCACATTACAGACAAAACAACTACTGAATTACATATCATGCATATGACTCTTAGCTCTCCTCAGGATTCTTCTTCAATTCAAACATTTCTTACCTGTGACATACAAGTATTCCAGAAAGAGGAATTGTTTCTCCAAGGAGTAGTTTTTCCTCAAATTTTATTTGCCCAACCAACCACTTTTCCTCCATGTGAATCTATCAGAGCTTCAAATTATTATATTTCACAGCTTTTAAACAGAAATTAAATTTTTAGAGCTTTCTACTAAAATATATTAAATACTACCTCTCAAAGGAATACTCCTCCCAAACATACCTTTTCCCAAAAATATAATGAATTTTCTGAGACATATAAGGAAAAAAAAACCCTACTCTTTTGTGTGTCATAAATAACTTCTGTTTTTTTCTTTTCCACTGTTTCCAAACATCCATAATTGCATGCATTTAAAACTTAAATTCACTTTTTGCTATGAAGCAAGCTTCAGAAACAGCAATATCTTTTGGATTTAGTTTTAACTTGTATGTACCTACAACTCATGCAGTGGAAAATTAATTTCCTCAGCTGAAAGAATCAACATTAGATCTCCTGGAATATCAGCAGAAAATAGAAACAGAAAGCTGGAAAAATTTACCACATAAACAACTGCATAACTTAAGGCAGGTCTCCCAAATTTCTAAACTCTGTTTCTTTGAAGTAATAAATGATGACTTTCCCTATCTCTACACATTTTTCTTAATTTCCTCTTTGCATAACACAGCCATATGACATAATTCAAGCATACTCAAGCCCTCTAAGTACTTCACCTGATATTCCTTCTCCATCCAGGTCACTGGGATATAAGCTTGAGAGAGATGCACTTCTCATTCCAGAGTTTCGTGTCAGTCGCTGGCTCCTTAATTGACCTATAGATTGCTCCAGTGTTTCTTTTAACTGTAGAAAAGTTACAATTTATTGAAATATGAACACAAACTTGTTTTTTAAAAAGCATGGGAAATATTATTTATCTAAAAGTCGTTAAGAGAATAAAAGCTAATTCTAAGCCAAGTACAGCTATGAATTAATAACAGCTTTTTTTCAATACCACATTCCTGTAATTACAGCAAAACATGCTTCCAACATTGGCAGCTTCAAATATCAAGTTTCTTAAAACAGTGGTGCACCACATGGTGCACCACCATGAAAATTCAAAAGTTTGTCTCCTACAACCAAAATAAGACCTATTTGCCAGCAATGCTCATTAACAGTTCCGCAAAACTCAGAAAATTACTTCAAAGAAATTATTTTTTACTGGAATTCTTCCACCAGCCCTACCTGGAATCAGTTTTACATGGCTATCAAATTTCCCTAAGCAGCTTTGCAGAAACCCCTATTTTCAGAAGTTTCACTTCCAGGAAAAGGAAGACATTCCCAATTTAAGAGTACAGAACTAGCTATATTCAAAAATTAGTTCTTCATTTTTCAAACTTACATCTCATTTTTTATAACTACATTTGTTAACTTTGGCTCTTAGCCACTTGCTTCGTTACACCTTTATTTGACAATCCACAAAACATCAGTTTCTAAAGGTTCTCCCTATTATAAGAGAAGCTTCTAAACAATGATTAAATTGATGCTTTACTCCTGCAGCATTATAGTGTTGGATCGCTTTCTCTGAAAAAAATATGCCTTCTTTTCTACACATTTGCTTCTTCACTCTCTCTACCTTCACATGTAAAATATTCTACATTTCATATGTATCTGTTTAAAGGCAGCACCTGCTGCAGCTTGTTTGTAACTGAATTGCAAACCTCTCTTACCCTAGCAGCACTAATTTGTTTTGTTTTCTCTAAGACACCTGTTTTCAAGTTTGTAGAAGTTTGAGTTTCTAAAATTAGAAGACTCATTTTAGAATTTTCATCCTTTCTGCAATATAGAGCAAGCTGGTCAACAGATCCAGAAACTGTCGTAGAATGACAGGAAAAAAGGCTACACCAGTATGATCACAATCTCATTCCCTGCTGCAATTCAGCTTTTATCTTATCACTTCTTCCTGCAAAAGAAACATGTCTCCTAATACTCTATTTCAGCTACACATCTTGTATTTTGCATAGTACCATAACATAATCTACTGGGTGCTTATAAACCAGAGAAGTAACAAGCCTACAAAACCTGTCACAGTTTCATTATATAACATATTACTATATCATGATTTAGTTTGCTCAAATAAATACTAAAAGTTTCTGTTTACAGCTACTTAAGTCCTTATAGACTCTGTCCATTAATACCAAGTTTTCAGCTATGAATTCTACTAATGGAAAAGACCTAGAAAGTTAAGATAAACTGAAAGTTGCTCACAGTTGTTATTGCTTTGGTTTGTTCCTTGTTGTATTCTCTGTATTGTCCTAGCAAATGGTCAACGTGTCTTAGATTTCTGTTGGTATCCTTAAATAAAAAAGTTTTAGGAAAAAAGTCAAAAACAGAAACCTCCTCCAATCAAACATTACTGTTGTCTTTATTCTTATTGATTTCTAAGATCAAATTGAAAATACAAATGTTTTCTAAAGGGTTTAAGCATTCAAAATCCTATTCAAGTAACCAGAATCTGAAGGGGTACAGCAAGGCTAAAGGGAGGAAAACGAAGAAGAAGAAAAAAGCAAAACCAAATGCTATCATTTCAGTACAACAGTAAGGCCTCAGCATCAAATAAAAAGCTTTTTCAAGTTTCAGCCATTGTGTAGAAAAACCTTTTTAATCCAAAGATCTTAACATAACCTGCTTGTAGAACAGAATAGTTATGTGAGAAATAACAAGTTTTTGAAGGTGAACACACTAGGTAAAGTCACTGCATGACTATTCTCTGACCAGATAAACACCTGGATCAGATGGAAGATCTGCTGAAAAACAGTCCATAAAAAGCAATTAGCTTAAAATCAGAATTTCAGAAGAGCAGCTAGAAAGAGGTTTGACAGAATCAGAATACCAAAGAATTCCTTTTAAAAAGTAGTCAGACTGTATTCTTATCATTATCTTTTTTCTAGGTTGATGTTTATTTTCCAGATAAGTAGTTTTGAAGTTTAAATTTACCATTCTATATAGATTTTTCTCTTCTCATATATTAAAAGGAAAAAAACATTGCTAGCCAAGCAATAAGTAATAAAACATACACCCATCTACTCTAGGTATTCAGAACTGTCAGTTAGAGAAGAACAGGAATAAATTCTCAAGCACTAATGGTGTCAGAATAGCTAAATGTCTCCTCCCACTTGCAAAACAGATATTCCCTCTGCACCCTCCACTTTTTCTTGCTCTCTTACAAGTTTAGAAATAATGTTTCTCCCAGTGTTTTTTCACATCTAGAAAATATTGGAAATGTAAGCTCTATCCTGAAGGAATTGACCGCTTACATATTTATCAGAAATTTGGAAGTTTTACACAGTACAAAGACAACCAAGACAAGGCTGAAACTTTCTGCTAGAAAATTTCATGCCTTTTGTAAGAATCTAACAAAGCTGATTTGCCCTTATTCAGTTTGCTAACTTTATAAATAGTATTCCCCAACACATCATTGTTTCTAACAACATTCTATTACTGTTTGAAATAGCAGCTGTACAAAAGTGCAACATGCACTTTCAGCTCAAAAGCAGTACGATAAATTTCTCAAAACCATTTTTGGTTTGCACAGAAAGCAATGTTTCCCATATGTACAGTACACGCCACAACTTTAGAAATGAAAATTTGACCCTGTGTTACAGAAATGCAGGCACTATAAATACTTCAAAATTGTATTTTGTTAACAACCTGCAAAGTGCTTGCTAAAGTATGGATCTTCTCTGTAACTTCTTCAGCACCATAGCTCTGAGCTCTGCTGTGGGATGCCCTCAAAGGCCGCCTTCCAATCCGACCCGTAAGGAAGTTGTCTGAATCACTGGATGAATCTGCCATCAGTACCTCGAAGCCTAGGCAGGAAGACTAGAAAAAGTAACATGTGTTAATTCCTGTCTGTAACTGAAGTCTTGCACAATATTCCCAAAGCAACTTCATGAACTCAGATTACATTTGCCTTTCTGGTTTGGGTCAGCAGGATGTACTTTTGAAGCAGATCTTCCAACTGCTCCTCAGTTATTACCTTTGCTCACACTACGAAGCAGGGTCAAGATGCAGGAGGCAGAGCCTCTTAGGAGCAAATTAAATCAAAATACGCAATCTCACTGCTTCCAAATGTTCACTACCCATGACCAAATCACAGCCCAAAGCAAATTCTCCTCCCCAACATAGAGAGGAGACATCAATGTTTTATCAATCTTCCTGGTCTGCAGAACCACTCTCCTTTACCTCACACTACTCACTAAGCTGTCTTCAGAATGGGGATTGCTAAATCTCAAGGATGGCAAGATAGAGGGAAAATAGGTCAACAATCATCAGATGGGTGAAATTATTAAAAACTACAGGCAGCTGTGCCTAGTATAGGAAAGTCACATAGTAACTGATTAAAATAACAACCCTCAAAGGTAGGTTAGATCAAAATTTTTTCTTAAACTATTACACACTGCAGCAGTTTGCCTTAAGGTCATGGAATGACTTGGTGAAAGAAGAAATAGACTGGCAAATTCTTGAACCCCCGTTGTCAACAAAAAGAAAAAATCACAGTAAAGATGACGTTCTTCTAGCCATGAAAGCTGAAATTTCCAAAAGAAACCATGGATGGATTCAAATCTTATATTATATTTTATATGGAGGCAACTTGATGTTTTTCCAAATCTTTATATTTAATTTTCAAAAGGTTGCAAATTTGTGTCCCCCAGACTTAGATAAAAACATTTCAAACATGAAAGAACAGCAAATCAACGTGCTCAAGTCTATGCTCAAGTACATCAGTATTCCTTCTTTTTCTGAACTGGTGTATTTACCTCATCTTTCCTCTTCTTATGTCACCTCACTAAAGCACATTTTTACTAACAGTATCAGAATTTGTTATTCCAGTGCCTCACTCTAGTCAGCTGCAATGAAGTCTTAATGAGACTGAAAAAGAATAAACACTGAACACTGGAAACATAAATTATGGGATATTTTCAAGGGCAAAGAAAAATAAAATAAAACACTGGTATAAATAATAACATGGAAGAATATTGGCTTTACTGTAATTTGGTAAAAAAAAAAAATCAACAAAACCCAACAAAGAAGTAGACCCAACTATAAGAGCCCCAACTACTGAAAAGCAGACTGAAGGAAAAAAAGGGAAATAAAGATTTACAGCAGGAAAAATTAATGGGTTTATTTTTAGCTGTCCTAAAATAGGCTCATTAAGATATATACTAGCCAAAGCACAGAAGAAAGGTAATCAAGGTAAAAATAATCAGTAATCAAGGTAAAAATAAAAGAAAGCACAGGATAAGGAGGACATTTTGTCTGAAGAAAACTTACTATTTATGGTTAAGCATTCCTCTTTGTTGTCATGAGCAACCTAAAAGGAACCACAAATACTTTTAAGGTGAAGAAGCTGTTTCACATAAGGCAATATCCTCATTTTTAAAGGAACTGTGCAAGTTTCACTTTGAATTAAAAAAATAAAAATTACAAAGTAGAAATTTGTAGAAATGTTCCATATGCACATTTGCCTATCAATTGAAACAAACAAAAAAAAAGTTTATCACTTTTTCCAAAAAGCTACACTAATTTCAGCACATGATCATACTACCTAATTGACACTAAGAATCATTTGGCTCTTTCTGGTTTTTAGCTCTCCCCAGGCAGATCATAACCTTTGTTGAACTGATGAAAAGCATCAATACTCAGTATTTTCCTTTCCTGTAGGAAGTAGAGCATTTCAGCTTCACTGGGAACTTTTTAAGAAATCTGCCAGGTTAAGAAGTAGAGCTGACAATCTCAACGTCAAGCTCTCCAGCTCAAGTAAACAAAAGATAAAGTCAGTGTACGCAACCTGATTATTCCTCAAGTGTTTTATTTGTTCAGCTCCACACAGACTAATCTATCACTAGGTAACTAACTTAGTGTTAAAGGAATGGTTGAAGCCTTATAGCTAAGACTGAGCACGACAAAAAAAAAATTATTTCAGAAAGGAACAACATGACACCTGAAAGGCTCTTTCCTTCAGTGTTTGTATTTGAGCCCGGAAAAAGACAGGAAGGTGATCCCATATGGTGATATTTCACCATCGTGCCTTCAGGGATCAGTACGACATTTTATTACCAATTTGTCACACCGTGCTCCCAGCACACTTCAGCAGCACGACACAGAAAACGGTTCCTTCCCACTGCTCGTAAGCAAGTAATGCCCTCTGGAAATCCTCCTCCTGCCGGGCACGCAAGGAACTTAACTAACACCCGACTCCAACTCGGAGAGTCTCCTGATTCTTTGGCCCAGACAGGCCCGTGGAGCCCAGAACGGCGCCGGGCACGCCGCCGGCCGGGCCTCCGGAGCGTCCCGAGGCACCCCGCGGCCGCCGCACCCCGCGCCTCCCGCGGCGCTCCAAGCCGGACAGCCGCCTCCCGCACACCGCCCTGGCTGCGACCCTTCCCGCACCCCCAGTCCTCACCGCACAGCACTCCGAGGCGAGCCCCGTCCCTGGGCACCTTCCGCCCGCCTCACCTCGCCGCTATGGCAACTTGAACTAGCCGCCCTGCCGCCAGCTGCCGGGGCCGCGGGCCGGACGCCGAGCCCCCCGCAGGGCTCCATGGGACTCGGAGTCTACAAGCCGCGGGCCCGCCATGGAAAATGCCGTGTGCGGAACTTCAACTCCCGAGAGGCTTTGCGGCGGCAGCGCGGCGCGGGACGGGCAGGTCCCGCCTTGTTGGGAGGCCGCTGGGCCTGCGGGGAGCGCTGGTGGCAGCGGTGGGAGGTTTCGCAAGTGATGTGGTGTTTGTGAACGTTGTTTTGTGAAACGCTGAATTTTTACAAAATACACATTGGTGTTTACAAACAGGTCAGCTAAATGGCTGAAAAGAGCAGAAACAAAAGCTGTTGCGCTGGTAAAGCCGGCGAGTGTGTTCCGCTTCCGAGCGCACGGCTGATAGGCTGGGGAAAGGGATGTGCGCTACTGAGAGCAGCTGTTCCTTACAAGGAGGCATCTCCCTTCCTGTTTCTTGACTTTTTCTTGTTTCCTTAAGCCACGCATTTCCCTTCTCCCAAATGTTGTATCCATTACCCTTGTGTGCAGTAAAAACGACCAAATATTACGCATTGCTATTCTGACTGGCCTTGAAGAGAGAAAAGGGATCAAGAATGTTGTGGCCGATTACAGGAAATGTCTCCTGGGCCTCTGAAACTTGGGCAGAGCTTGCCATAGGCCAACAGTCACTGGAATATTTGATCACCTATAGGTGAGCACTCCATCCAAAAGTAAATGTAGTGAGCTGGGGTTTTTAATATCTATTATGTCTATTGCTTCTGGAGTCCACTCCAGGCAGTGACCATTGGCCTTTGAGCACAGTAATAAGGCGTGACTGGCAATCCATAGTGTCTACCTTCATTCCTGTCCTGCAGGACTGTTTCATGAGCTCACAATATTGCAGGCATGCTTGAATGCCATATGATTCTGACACACTTCATGTGTAAACCAGGTCTCCCACACTGGCAGCTTTCACCAGCAGTCCAGGCAGTGGCTGCTGGCCCCTTTTTGGTCATGCTTAAGAGGTATTAACCTTATCTCAGCTTAAGACAGGTGAGGCACAGTACAGGAATGTAAGGATGTAATTTATTTCACTGCGAGCCAAAGCATTAGTAAATAAGTAATAAAGAAATAAGTCTTCCCTAGCTTCAATACATGGGCATTGTCCTGGTCTTTCCTTTGCAAACTGAAGCATAGTCATGTCTAAATGCAGGGTGAAAGTCAGGCCTTCGGGTCAGTTTTCTGCTTATGGAGGTCTCTGGGAGACAGGCCCTAAATTTTCCTGAGTTCTCTGAAGGTTTTTCTCTCAGTTTTGCACCTGGCAGTGGTCTTACTACTCCATAGACTCAACAGAATTCATCTATGAGCTAATTTCTTTTCCTGCCCTAGTATTGTCTCTCAGGCCATCACAGAGAGGATGAAGGGGTAAGTAACGTGTCCTGTATGTGACTGGTACATACATGAGAAGTGTATTTTCATCTCTGCTGAGTGTGAGCACATCTGACTTGCTGCTAACACAATGTTCCAGTGGAAGCTGATGCCAGTGCCTGAGACCGACGTACCAGGCACAGCCACAGGTTCTAAAGACCAGGCTAACCATGCATGAGCCAACTGAAAAAGTAGCTAGTCAGCGAGAGCACTTGTTAGAATGTAGCAGAAGAAGCAGATGCTTCAAATGGCTGTCTGCACAAAGCTACATTGTCAGCTGCAGCATTGCACAAATAACTCCCTTTCACATATGTATATAAAATAAAGCTTATGCCAATGATTAAGCCATAGTTTTTTCATCCCCATCAAGTTAAGGCTTGCTTGGTATAAAAATTGAGATACTAAAAACTGTTACAGAAAACAGGTAAGCAGGCATATATGCCAAGATTTCTGTCATAGTTTAGGAATGGTATTCCTCAATTTAGTACTCCCACTGAAAAAACCCAAACCTGCTCTCTTACTTTCCACCACCTCCCCTTCACTTCGCCCCCCCCCACCCCCAGCGGGCTGCAGAGGAGAACTGGAGACATAAAAGATAAAGATCACAGGTTCACAAGAACAATTTACTGAAAACAGCAAAAATACTAATAACGTATTATATAAAAAAGGAAACGATCCATGGAAAATAACCCTGCAATAATACACAATACCAGATGGCTCCCTCCACCACATTTCCTCAGCTGGAGCTCCTTCTTCCCAGAAGAGATTCCCTTTCCCCTGCACCCGACAAACGGCTTAGGTGGTATAAAATAACCTTCGCGTCCTGACCATGCCCTCTTCTGGCTACAACTAGAATAAACCTGTCCTGACTGGAACCAGGACATGCTGGATTTTGTGTATCTTTGCTGAGAAAGATTCAAACCATCCAGGTCCACCACTCTCAACAGAGAAGGATGCAGTATTTCACTGATGTTTTCACACTCAGTGATTCGGTGAACATCAGTATAAAGTAACAAATTGCTTTAAATGCCTTGTGGGTTTTGTACAACATATTTGGTGCCAACTTCTTGTGTCTTCTGTTCTCTTCCAAATTCAATGAATGAAAGAAAGAACAGATAAGTGCGATAGGGTTGTTCATGAGGGTTGCTAATTTACCAGTGCAATGAACTGTCAGCTCAGTAAGGTCTGTTCCTTGTACCTGTGCATTTTGATTTTCAGAGTAGATGGATGTAATAGAGGTTTTTTACTACACCTTTCTTTAGAGCAGAAAGAGGCCTAAGATTTGTGTGCATGTATTTGTCACTGTGTCCAGTGCCCTGGTGGTCCATTTGGCCCAGCACACTGTGTTCATCAGTGACAGCAGGAGGTTATATTGAGAGAGAGGCTATGTAACTACTAACCCTCTGTAGTTTCTTCTGGCATCTACGTTTGTCATGTCAGAGCTCATTTGTAAGAAGGCTGTTTCCTTTGGTGTCTGCTTACAGGCCTGTAGACCCTAAGTTTGTATAATCCTGTGTGCTTTCCCAGCCTCCTAGCAATGATTTCTGGAAGCTTACTTCTGATTGTGTGAAGAAGTGCTTTATTACTACTCTATGGTTTTGCATAATTTGAGGGCCTTTGCTGAAGGCAAAAGATTTAGACTTTAGACTGTGCTAAAGGCAGATTGAAAATCTAAATAAACTGTATCTAGAGTTCTGTCAACAGCTTCAGAAGATTTTCAAAACATGTAAGGAACATCTGTCCTTCAAAAAAGCTGTTCTGATTCTTCCGTCAAAGAGCATGCATACATTAATTTTATTCTTCCTAGTAGTTTATACTGATGTACCCACTACAGCTGTCAGAGTCATATTTTTGGAATTCTTTTTTTGAAGATAAACAGTATTGTGATTTTTTTGCTTGTTTGTTTACTTTTGTCATAAGGATATTAAATATGCACATAAGATTGCTACAGTACATCTTCAGTTTGGAATGAGGATGATGAGAAATTATTTAACTGTGCACAAGAAACCACTATACTAGACATAATTATAAAGAAGGTGTTTAACTTTACAAGAACAGAACTCTTTTATTTTATTAGATTAATTTGAAAACATATATGCCATCATTCTGTTATCTGAGGTGCTGTGTTGAGACAACATGACAGTGCTTGCATTTAGAGAGGCCAGCATGGTCTTTCTACTTCAGGTTAGTGCTGCTTGATTAATGCTGTTGTGTCCCTTGACTAATACAAATATATAATACAAGTACAGATCTTGGCTAAAACCTTTAAAAAAAAAAAGAAAATATTATTCTGAACCATTACATTACTGCATATATATAAATAAATGTGTATTGAGTCTGAGGACACAGACCTTAAGGGCAGAAAATCCAGAAGGACTATAACTTTTTAAAAAAATAATTTCTTTTTTTTAAAGCTTAAATTTAATTTTTTAAATGTTTGTATTTGTCACCAATGATACCCTTTCATGCTATACTACTTGTCCTCCATGACAAGTCATTATTCATGTAGCTTTCAGGAGATTGTTTCGCTATTTCTTTCACAAGGCTATCAAAAAAAAAAAAAAGAAAAAACAATACAAAATAAATAACTGTCCTACAGATTCATCTTCCATGGTGCTCAGAAAATGAGTTCTTTTATGAACAACTATCATAAATGCATAAAAGAGGAGAAGCACTGTATGGTAGATGAATTGTCACCTAAGTCAGTGAGCTTAAAAGCCATTTTTTATTTATGATTGTTGTAATAAACTATCAAACTCTTCTATTAAACATGCTGGTCTCCTTGTTAAAGGAAGTATGTGCCATGACCCAAGTCAAAGAAAAGTGCAAGGTCTGTCTGAAGTCTGAATTATGAGGGCAAATTCATTTTTGCTAGAGGTTATTTCTAAGCCTGGATGCCCATGCAAGAAATGCAGACAGAGCAGAATGAAGTCAAAGATGGCTAGAAAGCTGACTTTAGATGAAGAGGCACAGGGAATGTAAGCCTGAGGGGAAAAAATATACAAAGAGAGACATTAAGTCCATAGGCCCTGGGATGCACCCATGGCTGCTGAGGTAGCTACAGACATGATGAGGGACACCAAGATAATTAATCTCTCCAGGAAAAAACTGAGAAGGCTGGGCTGTCTAGCCTGGAGAAGAGAAGGCTTGGAGGATCTCATCATTGTGTGTAAATACTTGAAGAGAGTGTCCAGTGACAAGGCAAGAGGCAATGGGCACAAACAGAACAGGACTTTCTATCATCATCAGGAAACTCTTTTCAGTTTTGAGAGTGACCAAACGCTGGCACAGGGTGCATGAAGAAGCTGTGGATCTACATCCTTGGAATAATCAAAAGCTGTCTGAACACAGCTCTAGGTGACCCTGCTTGATCAGGGGCTTGGGCAGATGGCTTCCAGGATCCCTTCCAATCTCAATGATTCTGTTACTCAGTGATTCAATAGCTCTTTCTGTAGACAAATGCACCTGCCTGAAAACAGCTCTCATGATTCTTACCTAAACTAATTGCTTAAGGCTAAGAGATAGTTTCATCTAACTCTTCTCTCTGAGCACTCTTAGAATTGACAACCTCAGCCTTTGTAAGGCTTTACACAGCAGTACCTCCTCTTTATCCTGCAGCCTCCTGGGTATTTCAATTGTCACAGTTTTTCATGGATTTTTCTTACAGTAAGGAAAAGCACAAGAGTTAACCATAACCATAAAACTCCAAAACTACCTTGAAATAGAAGACAATTTCTTTTATATGAACATGAATCTTCAAGAACCTAGAATAAAATTATTTCGTATAGCTGTTTGAACACTTGATGAATGATGCTGTGTCAAAGCAGTGTGTCTAATGTATTTTTTTCTGACAGGCCAGAAATTATTTGCGATACTGAAATAGAAACAGGTAGGAATTGGCATATCTTCCAAGAATCTAGTATGGCAAAACATGTGGATTAGTCAGAAAAAAACCCCACCAAGTCTTTTAATCTACTCTTTACTGATTTGTTTTCCCATTTTAAACATTTCCTTATGCAGATGTTCCTAGATGTGGCTGCTGATACCTGGTGATCTGTGTGGAACACCAATTAGACCTAATTGTTTCTTTCTTAGAACCTGTTGTGGTTTATCTGATTTGTGTATAAATCATATCAGCAGTGAAAGGGTAAATGAGAAACCACATCAACTCTGGTAGATGATAATGTTATTTTTTTCAGAAAGCACCACAAAAATTATGGAATTCGGAGCCTTGCAATGCTTGAGAGGATATGTACTAAATGAGAAGCTGTGGCTGTCACTAGAGGGAGAGCCTGTAACAGTGGAAAAATGTGCTTGTCAACTCTTGCTGTCTTTAAATTAATAGAAACATGCAGGGGTCTGTGAAAAAGAACCAGGAAAAAAATCTGCAATATACAGTGACTTAAAAGTTACTTTCTTTCCTATTTGTTTATTTGAATCAGAGCACAAGATATTTTAATTGATAAAAATTACTTAATTTCTCTAGCCTTGGGGCATACAGGATTTTGCATGTCTGTTCTTAGGATTATATTTATAACTGTGGATGTATGCTTGTTGGTGATACTTTTAATACATTAACTGGTTTTACTACGTAAAAGAGGAACATTTATTAATATTCTACAGGGTTGAAAAGTTACCAGTCACTCTAAGCTGCTAGCCACTTTTCAAAACTGATGTGATCAGAACTATTGATTATTGTTCTGTTTTATGGCTTAAAACACTTGCAGTCTTGACTAAGCTAAACAACTGTGTTCTATCATTCCTTCAATACAGGTCATGTTTCTAAACCTCCCATTTTCCTTACTATCATGTCAATAATCCTGTTTGTCTACTTCTCGATGATGAAGTATTCCAGACAACTCTATAAATGCAAAATGAAATTGAATAATTGCAACATATTCCCATATTTCTGCCATGCAGGGTGTGTCTTATTGCATGTAGCTACCTGTGTTTTTCTATTCGGAATTTACATTCTGATCTAGAGTTCAGAGACCTCCCTAGCCTGAGGTTATCTGTAGACTTACAAATATACTCTTAGTTCCCCCATCACTGGGCCTGTTCTTGAAAAAGTTGAACAGGAGGACTGGGAACTGACTAGAAGAAGCCAGAGCATGGCAATACAAGGCTAGCAGCTCCCTCAGAACCAGGCACCAGGAGCCACCGAGGATCCTCCTTGAGCAGCAGACAGGGCCTGGCAGCCCATCCCGTCCCACCAGCCCCGCTAGGGGTTGGGCAGCTGGTGGCTTTTGGGGCAGCTACAGTCCCAGGTACTGTCACCTCCTTGGGTAATTGGGACAGGCTAAGGCTGGGCCAGGATGGTTGCCTGGGTGTCAGGGCTAGCATAGCGGGGCCCATGGCCAGGCAGGACAGCTGGGGACCTGCCCCAGTGTAGTGGTGCTGGGGCAGGGACTGACAGCCCTGGAGACTGACATGGTCCTGGGTTTTGTGCAGGCTGGAGAAAGGTCCTAGTGGAGGCCAGACAGGGGCAGTCAGGTCCATCAGTGCTCTCAGCTCTGACAGGCTGCTCTAGGAGGAGACTGCAGGCTGTGAGCCAAGGGTGGCCACAGCACAGAGAGTGGCCTTGCCAACAGGACATAGTCCTACAGCATCTCAGCAGGACTGGGTTGGTGATATTGACAGTCACAGCAAGGCGAGGAATGAAAATAGATCCAGAGTCCAGATATGAGGAGCAAGAGACACCTGGAGACAGGACTACAGTGTAGGTCCAAGGTCTGCCAAGGAGACAGGACTGGAGAGAAGACGAGACAATGCTACCTTCCACATAGGTCCCCAGTAAATGCAGGAAAACCAGTCAGCAAGGCAGGGCTGTGGGAATCAGGCTGGGAATGAGTTCAATGGTTGAATAACTCAGGCCTGAGCTGATCCAGAGCCCTAGAGCTGTCAGAGAGGGTACATAGTGCGGAGGTTGGCCAGGGCAGAGCCCTGACAGAGGGAAACAACTGAACAGTGATTGCAAACTTGTAACCAGAAAATTCCTTAAACATGCTAGAAGCTACAATGCAAACATCATTTTACTTAGAGCATAACTTTTCTGAGCAAAGCCAGTGCCCACAGAAACACCATGTGGTTAGCAACAGTCATTCTTCTCCCCAAACTCCGTTGATGTTCCTGGCTCAGAGTGTGCAAGCCAAGTCTTGAAGCACAGAAGGAGGTGCATCCAGACCTGGAGCTCTTTGCAGGCTGAAGGTACATGTTCTGTTCTGTTTCCTTCAAAGCTATCAGGCCTTCAGCGACAGGAGTCCCTTGCTTCTCTCATTTATGGTTCAAGCCCAGAAATCATATATTAATCAGTTCTTATTTATTTTAGAGTCTATTCTGAACATCTTTGTGTCAGCTTTGCCATTTTTTTAGTATAGAATCTTTTCTCATTTCCATTTTTTTCCCTTAGAAATAGCTGGGAAGATACTTGCCCTTCCATTAACACTTTCTGGACTATCACCACTGCCACAGAGCTGTTGCCATGCCAAAGCTTCTGATGCCAGTATCTATGTGCATGCTCCTTTTCCCTAATAAATGAAAGATAATTCAAAATACTTTGTTCTCAGTGAAGAGCAATGAAGCAAATTACCCTTCCTCGTGTTTAGGAATCTGAAACACAATTATGATGGAGTAGCTAATGCAGGTTACCCTATTAGTAAAGGTAAGTGCACCAGACAAGTGAGTGTTTGGTTTATAATAACCAACTGAAATTACTCAAATCTTGGGACTACTTATCTTCCCACCAATAAATCTGTTTTCCCTTTGCTTTGTCCATACACAGTGAAACATAAAAAGTAACTCTGAAGTTGGAATAAAAGATGGAGAGAGGCAGGCTGCCAGAGAGTACACACAAGATACCGCAACAAATCACTCCAGCAGTACTGTAATTAGAGACGGGATACACATCTCTGGTCTTTTCTGGCAAACTAGGTCATGTTGTGGGAGGTAAGAACTCTGTTTTCCTCAGAGTCATACTAGGTCATCAGAATTGGTTGTGAGAAAACAGAGATTAAGCTGGAAGAGAATTTTACACTACTTGAAGTTGACAAGCTGCCTCTGGACAGTGCCAGGCAATATTGTTTGCTGGATGAAACACATGTAACTTGTACCCACTGCATCTGGAAATCAGGTGTAGAATAGGCTCGTGACAGCTAGGAGATAGGTCCAAAAGACAACAGAAATTCCTTTGATGATACATTTGTTTTGCTAGATGGTTTTGTATGCTTTGTTGTCACCCTGTGTCAACCAAAATATTTCTTTGCCAAAGCCAAAAGGTGGAGTTTAATTTCTCATTTTTAATAAGGTGTACAGTGTCCCTGGGACAAGCTGTTACTTTGGCAGTAAGAAGCAGAAAACCAGAGGAGAATGTAGGCAGGCATGATTTTTGTAACATCACGTTAGGTGAAGTTTAAGTGGCTGATTACTCCCATTGGGCAGAGGATCCAAGGCAAGCCTAAATCCACAAAACTTTTATGTTTGTTTGATCTCTGATATAGCTGCATTTAATTTTTAAAAATTATGGCCATGGAAACCACAACAGCATGAGAAGGAAAAAGAAAGCAAGTCCCACAGATCCTGGCAAAAGCCTCCCTATAGTACAGGTGGGCACTGAGGTGGTGTTTCCAGATCTGGGAAAGATCAGTGAGATTGAATGGAGCGCACAGTACAGAAACCTGAGCTTGCCCCACTACTCCATTCTGGTGATTTGCCCTCAGAGATCAATAAGACCTCAAATTATTATGAAATAATACAATTGTGTCCCACGACTGGTATAATAGGTGGATGAGAATTTTATCTTGTCTATAGTTCCAAAAACAAGGAAGACATGCTATGGCTCATGAATGCCAGGCAATATTACCCTGAGTGTGTTGGACAAGTGTAGGTTTTGCAGATTGTAGCAACTGTGGTAATGTTGTACTTGCTGACTCTCAGCTATGCCAAACAGTATATGGTGCATCTAATTTCCACAGAGGACAAGATGGGTGGGACAGGACTGGATGGGGTAGCAGCACAGAAGTAGGTATGTTTCCACTCTCAGAACATGTAGTGCTTTGTGGCTTTCTTATTCATGAAATCTGTCATTAGATCTTGGCTGGGAAAGAATATGATCCCACTGCTGAGAGATGGCAACCTTGAACATCTTGGTAGCAGCCTCGAGCAAGCCAGTCTGGCTTACACCATGCTGGAGTTGTCTCCCTTAGCACTAACCAAAGTGGTGAACAGTTACAGAGCCCCATGTCTGACTTGGCAAGACTGAATCCCAACTTTTGTCTCATCTGTGCCTCTGTGGACTGTGTATCTCTCTTGTTCATTTGCCTTGAAATTCAGTGATCTGCCTGTGGCTTTGTTGTTATTTAGTCAGGTTGGTACAGACACCAAAATGTGGTGAGTGGTGGCTGTTAGGGCTGCAGGTGATTTACAGATGTGAGCAGTGTGTCAGAAGGACATGACTGAACAGGGCAGAGGACAGCCAGTGTTTCTAAGGGAATTCGTGCAATGCAGTGTGAAACTCTCTAGGATACTTTTGTGGGTGCTTCATCTTGACCCCTCACCGGGACACCCCTAAGGATACCCCATCCTAAATGGGTTAAGTGTAACTGATGAGATTCCTCACTTACACAAGATCTAACTGCTTAACATAGGCCTATAAGATCAGGATTTATATTATATTTCTTTATGGCCATAGTATCATTTGCTTACCTTAAAAAGATGTATTGAGGGAATTCATTACATTTAGGAAACACATAGTGGTGAACTGACTTCAAGTACTTTTAAAGAGTTATATCAAAATAATATCTGATGTATTGTACTCAAAACGTTTGAAAAACTCTAATGTAGCTGGAGGGAGACTAATTATCCAAGAATATTGTAATCTAATTTATATTGTGCATAGGTTACATTTCCAAGTTTCCTCCTCTGAAGATTACAAACATTTATGTTGACATTTTTTCTTGTATATACCTACTTAAGGTGACAATAATTCCACTTTATTTCTGTCAAGGTTAGATTTTTTTTCCCCCATTTTTTTTCTTTGGTGAATGGATTTTATCTTGTCTGATAATGTGGGAAATGCTACTTTCTCCTCTTTTGCTCTATCCTGTCGTTTTCAAAATCACTCTTTTGAACTTCAAGTGCTTTTTAAACTGCTTTACATTTAGTGCATATCTAACTTGCAGTCAGTGAATATTTGCTTGTTGTAAAGGTCTGCTTTAATTTCACTGCTTTCACAGGTGAGTTAGTATGGCTCTTACTCAGCCCCCTTCCTCCTGTTCCTTTTTGCAAAGATGCCAGGAGGAAGGGTCGGGGTCCGACGTTTCGCCGCTGCCTTTGGAAACGGCTCGACGGGCCGGTCCCGCTGCCGGCGCGGCTCTCTTCCCGGCCGGGTAGAGCAGGGCTGGGCTGGGCTGGGTAGGGCAAAGAGCCCTCTCGCCCCGCGCAGTCCCGGNNNNGCCCGCGGCAGGCGGCCCCGGAGCCCCAGGGCTGCGCCGGATCCGCCGGCTCCCGACGGAGCGCGAGGAGCGGCGGGGTCCCGGGACCGGCGCGGCGCTGCCGCGGTGAGAGACGGGGAACGGGCGCTGCCGGGGAACGGGCACTGCCGGGGAACGGGCCCCGGGGGACCCCGCAGGAGGGGAGGGGAGGAGCAGGGGCCAGGTCCAGGATGGCCGGCGGAATGGGCGCGGGGCCGGGGCGAGGAGAGGGACCCTGCCCAATGGCGAGGGCGCCCAGGGCTTGCCGAGACCTTTCCTGACCCCGCTTAGTGAGGAGGCGGCGTTGTCCAGCACAGGTGCCGCCTTTCCCCGGCAGCTTCTCCCGGCGGGGCAGCGTGGTCTGCCGCTTGCAGCTCTGGGAT
>VXBC01001445.1:369241-440576 GCA_013399945.1 Ploceus nigricollis | reverse complement strand
AAAAAAAAGTTGCAGAGAAGTGGCCTGATTTTGGCTGGAATAGAGTTAATTTTCTTCATAGTACCAAGTATGGTGCTATGGATTGGATTGGATTTGTATTTGTGCTAGAAAAAAGTTGGTGATTCAGGGATGTATTAGTTATTGTTGGGCAGTGCTTGGAGAGCCACAGCCTTTTCTGCTTCTCATACTACCCCACCAGGCTGGAGGTGCACAAGGAGCTGGGAGGGGACACAACAAGCTGGCACTTTGCTTTGTTGAACCTCATACAGTTGCCTTGGTCCATCATTCCAGCCTGTACAGGACCCTCTACAGAGCCTTCTTACCCTCCAGCAGATCAACATTCCTGCCCATCTTGGTGTCATCTGAAAACTGACTGAGGATGGGATCATTCCTTCCTGTAAAGTCTTTTTTTACTCAAATCCAGTCAGAAGCTCTGGGTGATCACAAATTGAGCAAGGATAAGCTCCAACATTGTGGATTGGTGTTTTCTATTTGCTATAAATTTGCAAGTAGCCAACCTAAATTCTTGCCTGTCAGTCTGAGAGTGTCCATATGTACCTCAGTTTGTAGGAAGAGGATACATTAGCAGTAAGAGCTTACTTTCAGTACCTACTTGCCCCAAACACTGACCTGTACAATTTCAATTTGAAGGAATCTAGTATTTCTTTAATTTCTTAGGGCTGGGCCAGTTTTGAGGGATACTTTATGTTATTCTGTTGCACTGCTAGTTGTACGAAAGCAGCTATGTAGTCCTGCATAGTCAGAAGTGATTCCCTACTTGCAGAGTTCCTTGCTGTGTGAATCTTTCCCTCATTCCTACTACACTGGTAATACTAGCATTGGACACTAGGTGGTAATCATCTTCTGGTAAGCTCAGCACGAATTTCACTATCTGAAATGACTTTTTATAGCTATTTTTGCTCCACTGAAAGACTACAATGCATTTATTTCAGAATAATTTAAAAATATATTTTTGTTTGTGTTGGAGCCATTACTTTGTTGTCATGTTTATTTCTCCTATATAAAAGCTAGAAGGTCACTGCTTCTAATTTTAAATGTAAATTTTTTTTCTTTCTTTCAAATTGGCGAAATCTGTTTCATATTGACATGGTAATTTCCCCCCCCCCGTATTGGTAGAGAACAGTTCATTAAAATACATAAAGCTTTTGTTGACATGATTCAAATTATAAATCATATCATTTAAATCTGAAATTCTTTGGGTGGTGTGTATTTACTTACTGTGTTTTATAGATGTGCATTTAAAAATTCTTTTAAAATGAAGACGCAACTATGGAAAAAATATATTTACTTCTCTAATATATCTTACTGATACTGCTGTGGGTGTTAAAATAGCATCTATATGGACATAACCTCTGGACCAATTGACATTCCCATGGTAAGGGGCTTGTTTGGAGCAAGGTGTGTTGAGGTCAGGAGAAACATCAACCCACTGTTGGAAAAGTAGAAGTCTTTACTCATTCTTGTAACATGTATGTGGAGTAGAGAAGGTAGACTGGGGAAGTAGATTCTTCCCTTGGGATTACAGGAACGTACATTCTCTTAATTTATACTTTAATTCAAGATAAAACCTTGGAGAATTTCTACATATATTGTTATTACTAAAGTATATTTCTACAGTTTTATTTCTTGAATGCAAGTTCCAGAAACTTGATAACTCTCAAGATGATAATATATTTGGCTATGTAAATCAAATATAATTGTAGTAATCAGATACTTGGCATTATGAAACAAAACAGAATCAGGAAATCATCCTAATTTGTTTATTTCTTTTTTCTTTAACTGTTGTTAAATAGCAGCTAGGAGAAAAGTTTATAATTTGTTCTTGATTATTCTTCGAACTATTCATTGACTGGATGTTCTGTAAGTGTATTCCCAAACTGTACTGGAAAACCAAAGATTAACAACAACAGGTTGTAACTGTAAGTTTAACAGCTATCATAGGCTGATTTTCACAAGCATTTCCTCCTTTCTTATTTAGAGGATGAATCTGCTGGAGATTCATTCTGTTAAGAGCTTGGCTGTTGATAAGTATCTCCCTTAAATATTGTGGGTTTTTCTGATATCTCCTGCAGATGGGTAAGGTACATGCCACCCCCACATCAGATGTTTGAGGAGGAAAAATATACTATTTATTACAAAGAAAATGGAGAATTCTGGGGAGGTAGTTGCAATTGCTCTAATTCAATTTTGGCTGACATGCCTGAATTTCTTGCTCAGAATGAAGGATGGGATATCATTGTGGAGCCTGGAATGTTTAAAAGAATTCTCTTAATACTTCAATAACTTCAATGGGCAATTATGTTTTGCTGACCATGCTCTGGAGTTTTGGAAGGTCCATTGTCACCACCAACTCCTGAGTTTTTGGGAGGGATGATGCAGAAAGCTGCAGTTTAGATTGATGGTGCACACCAAACAAAACAAGCCACATAATGAAACAGGAATAGAAATGAGGCGAAGATGGCAACATAGAGAAAAGGCAAGATAAGAACAAAAATATTGGAGCAGAGCTGAAGCTGTGTAGGACTTTTTAATCTTAAATTGTAGTTACCGAAGGATATTAACTGCCAAATTTTTGTTTCTCTAGGAGATTTTTGGAGACTCATCTAAGAAAAATTCCAAGTGATGCTTTTTCCAATCTCCCCAACATCTCTAGGATGTAAGTTCTGTTCGGTTTCTGATACTATTCTTTTAAATTTTTGTTAAAAATTACTCTCCTTCTCCAAAATTCTGTCTTTGTGTATAAAAATTTATGAAATGAAAATATTAGGGTACCTTTGCTATCTCACCATTTACATTTTAGAACTGAAGGTAATAATTCTATTGTTTATAACCTGAACCAGATATGGGAAGGCATTCTGTGCATTTGTGAACAAGACCACTCCTCCTTTATTGAAGTTGATGTGATAAATAAAGCTATAAAATATTTTTTTTAGTTTGCAAATTACAGGAAATCATTTCACTCATAACAAATTAACATAGTCAATTGCCGGTCCTGGCTAAAAACTTGTTTCCAGCTGCCAGCATGATTTGTAGCACAGCTCATTGGAGACCAGAGGCATTTCTAGACTAGAGATGGACTTTCACCAAAACATTAATATTTGCGTGATGTGAGAGAGACTTCCATTGTGTCACTTCCTTTGTGTGCAAACACATGCATGGATACAGTCCACAGAAGCAGAACCAGCTGCATCTACATTTGTCCCGTTGAAGGTGGCTATGTTAAGGAAACTTGCCTGTCCAACCATCCACGAGCCACTCTGAGAGTCACGTTCACACCATTACCAGCTCGACCCCACATTTCCCATAACAAAGCCTCAGATGTCCAGATATTTTAATGGTTTAATCTTGACGCAATAACTAAATAACGAAATAGCCCAAGTTTGGTGCCTCCAAGGAGGGACCCTGAACAAAGGAATCCCTGGAGTTTTACACCCTCACAATTTAAGTGCCCCAGTGTCCGTGGTCCTTGGCTCCTGCTGTGTCTCTGAGTGTGCCCCTCACCTGGCTTCGCCCCAAGTACCCGGGGCCCTTTGTTATGCAAAGGGTCTGCAGTTCATGGCCCCTGGCCTCGGGCTCCTCCTACCCAGAGCTCAACCTGCAGCTCACACTGCAGTTGCAAACCCAGCTACCTGCGCTGAATGGATTCCTCATCAGCTGCCCTTGCACTGTGCTGCTCGTTGATGTCAGCAGTCTTGAGAAAAAGTTGTCCCACATTTGTTTGTTCTTTGCCGCTGGCCCATAATCTGTGACCCTGGGCATGTCTGTTTGATGCAGTGAATTTCTGTGCCACCTCACAATTCCCTCCCCAGAATCAGAGCCGTGTAATTTAGAGGGGACCTCAGGAGGGCTCTAGTCCACAGTCTGCTCATACGATTCAACCAGAATGCATAGGGCTCTAACTCAGTCTGGTGCTCAGCTTTATCTGTGGCCACGGTTAACTAATTAAGCCACCTCATTAAGCAACAGGCCCATTTCTTTCTTGTTCAGCTTTTTATTACTAGGAATAGGAAGCAATAGCAATAGGAATTCTTCTTGCCCTTGATGTCCCATGCAAGTCTCAATTCTATATGAGCTTTGACTGAATAGCTGAGGATTACCATTTAAGAATTCATGAAAAAGGACTTTGGGGGAACATGGTCTGCCTATTATATGTAATAGTTTCATCCAGATATATTGAAATAAAGACTTCCTAAAATCCTTTTAAGTAATTGTACTTGGATATCTGCACATCTCAGTTTAATCAGATAGATGGGGTATTGTTTGGTGTTCTTTAGGAGAGGGAGGAATATCCCTCATGATATATAGTATTATATATAAAAAGGATAAACTTAGTTTAGAACAGAGTTTGATTCAATATAAAAGAGTGTCAGCCCTTCTTTGGCTCCAAAAGCTCTGTTGGCAATTTAAATTTGAATAGTGTCAATGCCCATCTGGATATTTCTTATAACATTACTACTACCACAAAACATGAATTCCCACCCTCTTGATATAAACTTCAGGTTAGGGAATGTTTTAACTGTGTTTAAACCTGTGTTTTAACTACAACTTTTATGTGTATGTCTTGGCCTCTAATGTACCACGTCTCATTTGCCTCTCCCAGCCCATAATTTCCGTGCAATGAAAACTGTGCAATGAAAATTACTAGATCATTCTTGGTTTTGCAAATTCATCTAGAAAATGTTCTGAAGTTTCAACAGGGGAATATGTACTGTGTTTACTGTTCAAAATACACAGTTCATTTTGCTATATGGTGTCTACTTATATGATTTCCACAAATAAACATGTTTTTATCTGTACTGAATAGAAAATTTAGTTGTCCTCTTTATGTAAATCTTGTTTAAACAAAAATTTTAGAGCTACAACTTCTCTTAAATGAATGCATGTTTATGTACTCTTGATAGAAGTAGAGATTTTTTTCTTCCTGTGCTGCTTTTCCACAGGAATGAGAGAAAAAACATTTAAATTATGTGCTTAATTGCAAAGCTAATTCCTGTCAGAAAGCCATCACTGAATAAAAGAAGTTTTATAGGATATTCAAATGCAATTGAAGTTTCTGGTTTACACTCTTAATAAGACAAATGCACTACATCTTGGTGTAAGGGCTTCACCTGGTGTTTTCTGCTGACTTAAGGACATATTGAACATTCAGTATTTTTAAGGTCAAGGATAAGGAACATTTTTTCTGGGTTTAGGATGATGCTTTGGGGTCACATTCACGAGTATCTCACAAACACCTGGTCTGTAGCTCCTCAGAATGTTTTCTCCACAGCTTCTCCACACAAAGAAGCATCCCACAGTGCTCTCTGCCAGCAGCCCCATGTAAAGCACGATTCCCCTGTGCACCTTTCCTGTGTAACACAGTGCCTTTCCCACCCTGTGCACACTGCTGTCCCACAGCCAATGCCACCACACAGCTCCCCACACCTTGCATGCATCTGCACCTCCTGTGCTCCCCAGTGCCAGCTGATACAGCACAGCCTCGACTCAGTTTCCATTGCCTTACCTGCTCCTGGTTGTTGTCTCCTGAAGTGTCCCACATGTCACCAAGCTGCTCTCCATCAGCAGCAGAGGATAACCAGGGCAGCTGGTGGGCAGCAATACAGGGGATGCTGAGGTTAGAAAAAAGCAAAGAAAGGTGGAGAGAGGAAGAAGGAAGAAAATAAGGGCTGGGAGAGGGCCTTGTGGCTGGTGCCCAGTGTTGATCTGATTAAAATCCTACTCTCTTTCTGAGTGTCATCATAGCTGGATGAGAAAAATAACGAGACGACAAATTAAGTGGCACAATGGGCACTAGCTGTGGCTTCCCAGTGTCTGAGACCTGTTTATTTTTCTGTTTGCTGGTGTTTAGTTACATCTCTATAGATGAAACACTTCAGAGCCTGGAGGCCCATTCCTTCAACAGTTTAAGCAAAGTCACTCACATGTAAGTACTGTAATTAAATAAATGAATACAGTGATGAGATAAATTTGGAATGTGTGGAAATAACATACATGATGATGTTCATCATTCTTGTCTCCTATGTAGCTAAATATTCCTTTTTTCATTTCCTTTCTCCATAATGTGGAGTGAGTCAGTCTCTTTTTTGAGCTTATTTCATTGTGCTTGTTTTCCATACATCTTTTTGGTTTCCTTCTGTATCTTCCCATAGAAATGTAGGTAAATGTAGTGAGAAACTAGTGGGAGTGCATCATGAACTTGATGTCAAGTTGAAATAAAATCGCAACAAATAATTATTTCTGTCAATTTACTGCAGGTAAAACAGTAATATAAGCATCAGAAATAAAATCAGAAGGACCAAAGCACAAAGCAAAATGGCATTAGCTGGAGACATGAAGAATAAGTAATCATTCTGAAAGTGCACTAGTAAAATGAAGAGTGTTTATATGGTTATTAAATGGAACAAGAATATTGTGGAAAAAGACTTCTGGGAAGTGTTTTTGCACCTTTTTGTTCTCATGTTCTGACCAGTCTGCATCAAGGGACACTCTAAGAGCAGTTACAGAACTGGTGGGACGCATCCAGAGAATTCTTGTCATCCATCAGGACCCTGTCAAAATGAGAATGTAATGCATTGAGTAGAGAGCTCCATAGGACCCATTCTGTATCTGGTACTCTTCCATGTTTCCATTACTGATCCAAAGGAGGGATTGGGAAGTGTGCCACTGTTGTAAAGCTCAGCTGAATTACAGTTACAAAACTGTAATTACAAATTACAGTTTGGCATATTTCAGAGATTTTTGTTTGCAGAGGTTCCATGGGAGAGCACTGTTGGTCACCATGGATCCAGAAAACATAGTCAGAGAGAAAAGTCTTTTGTGTCCAGAAAGAAAACATGCCAGAGGCAGACTGATTTTTTAAGGTGCAAGAGGTGAAAGCTACCACCCATTTGCACACTGATGTTTGAAAAAGTAATAATAATGTTAAAGTAGATTAGACGAGACTCATGTCAGCCTCTAGGAAATGTATTCCTATGGCTGGTATAAATAAACACCAGAACTGTTTTCCTGGAGACACTGTCTCTACCACTGCAGGCCTTTAAGGCTGTATGATCTGAAATTCCATAGATCTATTTAATCTTCACTCAGAGAAACATGTTGAATTAGATGATGATTTAACACCACTGTATTTTCTATGATTTTTTTTCTTTTTACTTTACACTGTGTGAATCAGAAAGACTAACAAAGTTACAGGAGAAAAAATATAATTATTGGTAATGAAGATAAAGAGAGAAACTAATGCTGGAAAGTGTAAGTGACTCCTCTAAGAGAACATGAACCTGACTGGCATATCTAGAAGCAGAGTGCGAGGATCCTGAGATCTACTTCAGGCCAAAAACATGCTCCAATAATATTCCTGAGTTTCACAGCCAGGGTTTGGTGTGATATCAGTACTTACCTTTGGTTATAATACCATTTCCTATTCTGTAGATGGTTTTTTTCTAAGCCTGTCATGTCCATGTTCTCTCTTCCTCTTTCATAGTTGTTGAGTCTTTAAAATTTCTTGTTTAACACAAATGAACATTTAATGAAACATTTACTGGCAGCACATTTTATCAGCAATGAATAAAGCATCTGCCACTATGCACTACAAATTTCTCATGTGGTACTTCTTTTGTGGTTCACTTTATTAGAAATTAAAGAGAAAATGCTCAAGAAAGCTCCAAAATCACACCCACTCCAGCCCCCAGGCCTGGATGTGTTGTCCATGACCAGGAAGCTGCAGGTCTGTGCAGGAGTCAGCAGAGTTCACAGGCACCTACTCTCATGTCACCCCTGGCACAGGCTTGTGGGGAGGGCATGGAGGGAATGTTTCCTGCTCCACTATACAAGGGTATGGTAATGTGGGACCCCTTGTATTTCTCGCAAAGCACTGCCAAGGGAAACTGTAGACAGACATACAAGATAATTTTTTTTTCTGCACAAGAGCCAAAAATATTACCCAGGACAAGACATCAGAAGTCTGCTCACAAAAGTTATAGGAAAACCCCAAGACTTTGCAGATAGCCCACAAAGAAGGGCCACCTCTACCACTTAAAAGCTCTTACCAGGTTTATAAAATCTGTTTGGAAGTAAGGCACATGTATAATTTAATCAGGGAATATCCAAGCATCTGGCAAGTTAGACAGTTGCATATAAACTGTGAAAGAAAGCAATTTATAGATTTGGTAATTTTTATTAATTGTTTCTATAACTCCTGATTTGTTAAAACCTATCACTGTTGAGTTTGATTTACTTTCCAAACAACAGGATAATATAGGGATAAATTTGTAACTTGTGTTATGCATTAATTTAATGTTCTCAATTTACATAGTATTTTTAAGTATTATTGCTAAAATATAGGTTGAGAGTGTCACAGAGTATTTTAAAGGAGGTTGAGGTTAACAGTTTTGAAAAGTCATTTCACAGAGTTTTATTTTTACAGCTTGTTTTTCTTTGAACTTTCATAAAGTGCAGCTTTATGTAAATAATCTTTTTACCCTAACTGAAACTTATACACACTGTTTCATTCTCAAAACATTTGTTTTTAGACATAAGAACTTTTCAAGAGAAAATTCAGTGTTTGTGGAAGGGAGAAACTAATGCTTTGCTTTTAGCCAAGTGCTATGTGAATAGGCATCCTGTGTTCATCATGATCTGTCTGCCAAGCTTAGTTAGTGCACTTCAGCCTTGATCTTCAGCAACTCATTTTCTCAGTCCTTATTTGGTTCATGTGCCTCTGTCCTGACTTTCTGTTCCTTCCAGACCCCAGCTCTTTAAGTATAGGTCATATTTTTATGCATCTATGCCTTTCAGATACTGAACAACTTCTGCAAACTAAGGATACTGATCACCTGCTGTATTTTAATGAGCCACATCTCATTTTGCTGGTAATTAATGGCAAAATTTCCACTCTATGAAGATGTAAATAAGGAACAAACTTCTGCTGATTTTTTTCTCCCCAGTTTTGTTAAATTGGTCTCACAATGGTTTCTTGTTTCTTCTTTTTGTATTTACCTTTTTTAAGTATGTCTGTTTACGAATTCAGATCTCTCTCATACAATTACATAAGCATGTATTTTTTGTAAATGTAATTATGAAAGGGTCTGATTAGCAATCAGTGTCTCTGTGTAGTTGCCTTACCAGTAGAACTGAAGCTTGGTAACATTACACTAAATAAAAACCTGTTGTAATTAGGTCTCTCTCAGGGAAACATTTCTGCAAACAGAACCTCAGAACCTCATTCTTTCTTTTCCTCCATTCTCTCTGTCTTGGCTCACCCTCCCCTGGGCTCTCCCTACTCTCTTCTCCTAACTCATAAAGCATTCTCCTCTTATACAACCACATAAAAAGCCCTCTCAGCATTTGGGAACAAGGCCAAAGGTTATGGTTCAAGTGGCTTGCCTTCATATACGTGATGTCATTTGGAGAGCTGGTGGGGGACCACTCTGCAGCTCTGCAGTGAGACAGAGACAAGGGCCAGAGCGGCCCCACCATCCTCTGGGCGAGGGCTGCACTTCTCTTGGACAGCTCGTGATGCCAGGCCATGGGATACAGCGCTGCAGGAAGAAGAGAGAAGCAACTGGAGAGGAAGACTGAAGAGATTTGTGGGGTGTGCTGTGTACCTGCAGTGAATTTCAGAGCTGGGATAAATGCTGTGCAAAAAAATCTCCTGCAGTCTGGAGGTAGGGAGTAGACTGTTGGGAGCCTAAGCCAGTTTTCTGGTGCCAGTGGTGCAAAGGCTTAAACAGGTGCATGCAGCTGAAATAACATAGATGGTTTGGCTGCAGGGGGAGAATAAAACATGGAAGTAGATGTACAAGTGAGAGAAGCTAAGGTAGCTACTAAGTCTCAGAAGGTAGAGAGGAGGGCCCAGGTTATTACAAGACAATGAAAAAAAAGCTTATTTAAAACATTTCACAATTGCTGACCTGGATACCCTTAGTCTTTGTAGGTATCGCAGCATAACGTGGTTATATTGCTACTCTAAAGCCAGATTTGCAATTTCTGAATTCTGGGCTTAAACAGATTCAAGAATGTATCAATATTGCAATGCAGGTATGAAAAACACATCTGGTAAACAAAATTTGGATTCCACTTAAATATGTACATGTTTGTGCTTCTTTTAATGTTACCAAATTCGGACAGAATTTTAAGTAGCATTTTAACTTTCTGAAAGTTAGCTGGCAAACATATGTCTCAATTAATTAATTAGCCTAATATTTGAATAGTTCTTACTATTAGTTTCATTTTTAGATGCATTTGGATTTGAAAGTAGTTATAGCTTTGCAACTAAACATAAGTTCATAGTTATTTGTAAGTCTTGACACATATCTTTATAACATCAAGTGACTTTCTCTGCACATCCATTCTTGATGTGATAAAGTTTTTTGTGTATTTTCATTAAAAAGAAAAAGTGAATTGTTGTTCTTGGACAGTCAGGTGGTGATTTGATTGTGAACCTAGTACATTTTTAATTCCTAGTCTGAGTGCCAGAACTAAAATTTCAAACATCGAGTGTCTTTAAAGCACAAATAAGCCAGTTTTTAAACGGTTTCTGTACTTCCAAGAATAGAGTAGAGTTTGTAAAGCAGCTTTGAATACTTTTGTAAATACTCCATTAATAATTCTCTTAGCTTGTGGGTAAGTAGCAGCATACTTTTTTTTTATGAGCATCTCTAAGTAATTTCAGTTAGAACTGCAACGTGAAATGTTTGTTCAGGGCACCTTTTGCCTTTTTGCATCAATGGTCAACAAAAATGCCTACTAACTGTCTCAGTTTTTCTTATATCTTAAAAGCACTTAATTCCCAGAAGGACTCAGAATTGTAACACTGCTGTATGCCATGATTGTTCTATTTGTGTCAATGCTGCATTTCAAAAGTAATTTAAAATCAGCTCTCATAGACACTTAGATTTCTGGGAACTAGCTTACTAGGCATTTTAAGTATACTCTTTGGCTTTATCTGCATTTTAGGCAGCTTAAACTACTAATAGTTTTCCTAGAGCTACTTTTCAAAGAACCATAACTTTTTAAGTTCACAAGTTTCAATATTTTCAATTCACCATTATCATCATAGAAGATAAATGATAAAAGTGCAAACACTGCTTAATGAATTTACTGATAATCAACTTGCTCTTCTATCTTTATGGACCTTTTGAGATTAATCTTTACATCACAACAGTCTTTTGATTACAGTTTGAAAATTAGGATCATAGAACATTTATGTGCCTTTGAGTATATTACTCATGACTGATTACTGTAAAAGAAATCATGAAATGCAGTTTGTCCTGTTAATTGATGAGATCAGAACTATTCAAATATCTTTCCCCTTACAGGCTTAACTTCATAGGCTCCAGTATTAATGGAGCAATAGATATCCTTTAAATCTGTGATTTTACTGGAGTTCCTTCTAGTACTCTATGTTTGAATATTATGTTTGAATATTTAAAACAAGGACAGCAGCACAGTTCATGAATGGAAATTAATTTGGGGATCTGTGGGAAGGAAAGGGTTGGAAAAGAGATTGGCAAGAAGAGAGAAAAATAAATTGGATTAGAATTGCTTTCATTCAGAGACCAGTCTCGCACTGAGGAGATGTTAGAAAACAGTGTCAGAGAATTCATGTATCTGTGTTTGTTTTGGTTATATTTTGTCTACTAAAGAAGTGAAATTTTCTCACAAGATAACAGAAAATTGTGAAAGACTTAAAAGCATTCTTCTTATAGACCTGGGGCCTCTTTGTAAGCAGGGAAGGGAGATAGGAAGTGCGGGAGATTGTAAAACACAGCCCGGTGAAGATTTGCACGTGTTCCAGGCCCCCTTTGATATGTAAGGCAGCACTCAGGCATCACTGTGTTTTGTCCCTGCTAACATGAGCCTAGCAGTCTATGTGTCTCTACTTGATTTTTTTGAATCCTCCAGCCAGCAAGATGATGGAATAAATCTACTCTTTGCACTTCAGCTGTGTGTCACAGTTGTCTTGGTGTTACCTACATTTATCCACGGCACACAAGTCCTTTTTCTTTTTCACCCAGATAAAATGAGAGGCCACATATTCAGGCCAGTCAAATGCAGGAGGCACATTTGACTGGATTAGAAGTAGGGAAAATTGGATTTCCGTCCTCATTTTTTCTTAAGTGTAACATTCATTTTTGTCAAATCACCTTTTATTTTTATACCTCTCATCTGTTTTGACCAGACACTTCTAAGCCTGGCTGTCTGCTCCACAATGGCCTTTTTCTTCCTTTTGGGCTTTAAGGCACCTCTGCAATACAAAGTGTAGGATGAATTGCAAGTATAAATTAAAGCATACTTCTTTTTGAATCCAAACATTACAAGTTCAAGAAAATTGAAGCAGGGATATAAACATTTTCCCAATGTTTAGTTGAATCATATTGATTCCCTCACTCACATTATTTAAGATTTTCTCTCATTACTGTGCTGTCTCATCTGGCTGTTTAAAATATTTTATTCCCAGATTAATTAGCTTTTCATTTGCCTCTTTTAATCAGCAAATGTCCTCACATGGCCCAATTACTTAATAAATCAAAATTGTATCTCATTACATTATTTTGTTCTTTTAGTTTTAGTACCATCTGCTGATTTTGAATTCTTATTTCCAGTACCCTCATTCAAATAATTTAGGCAGAATACTATGTATAGCAACAAACCAAAACCTGATGACTCTTTGATACTCCAATGCATTATCCATTTCCAGGCTAAAGGCTGAACTGAAGACTCTCTTTCCCTGGAATATGCTTGGTCCACAGAGGATTTTCAGGCCAGGAAGCTCACAAGTCCAACATTTTGAAAGCAGTCAGTGATGGAAAAAACTTGTCAGTTAATGTTTATGAAGCAAATTCCACTGTTGGGAACGTGATAGCTACATAACTAATTGGAGAGAAGCGAGAAACTGACACTGAGAGGATTTCTTTTAAATACAGAAACACAGCTACAATTCAAAGTAGCTAACAGATGTGAAGAACAGTTGAATGCAGCACTACAGTAGCAGTACTAGAGCAATTAATGACATCAATTTAACATGCAAGCAAAAGGGAAATCTTCATTTCCCTGCAGTGTTTTAGTAAACAGAGAGAAAACTGATGGCTTGAAAGGCGAAGCAGAACTGTTTTGTCAATACAACAATATATGGAGAGGTTGAAATCTTTGTACCAGCGTCTACATAGTGATTTATCTACTAACTTCTGTCTCTTTTCCCACTTCTATTTATCAGACAACTTGTCTGGGTTGATTTTATCCTATTAAAACAATTCCAGAGCCAGAGGTAGACTTAAATCCCAATTTTCTGACTCTTATATTATATAGGTTACTTGGCACAGTTAGGCCATGTAAATTAAATACTACTGGTTTCTGCCTGTTGGGTCTCTGTCCAGTAGCAGCACTTCTTTGACTGACTTAAGGCTGGAAGATCACCCACAATAACCTGCACCACCATGCCATCTAAATCTGCCATCTTTATCAAATTTCTCCATATAAGTAGCTAGAAATGTTTTCTTCAGACCCATTGCTCCACTGCTAGTATCAGAAGAAAGCCTGGCACCATTCTTTCTATATGGTTTCTATTTTAAGAAAGGCTGAGAGTTGTTTTAGCAGTGTTATGAGACCAGTGTCCAGAGCTGATTTAAGGTAAACAAATAGAAGCAAACATGCAAAACCATCCATATCCTTCTGGAATCAGTAAAGAGTCCAAGAAATTAAAAGTCTGCATGTGATGGGGGAGGGCTTTTTAAATAAAAGATGAAAATTGGTAGGTCTATTGAATCTACATCAATACTGAGAATTTTGGCAGAGTCTGCTTGGTGCAGCCAGACTGCTGACTGTTGTTATAGATAGAAAAGAAAGAAATCTGCTAGAAAACAGAGGAATTAGAAATATTGAGGGAAATTGTACTGTGGGGAGAGACAAACATTTCAAAAAAATGAGGGAGAGTCATGACTCCAGGCAATGATGGTGGTGGCTGGAGGAGCAGCAGCCTCACCAACAGACCTACAGAAAGCACCATCATGGCCATAGCTGTGATTAGTGTCAGGCTGGTTTTTCAACATGTGCCAACTAAAAAGCCATTTGCAGACCAAGCTGTCTCTTGGGTAGAAGTATTTAAAGACTTAACTGTGGACAGAAGATATAAGGAATGAGGTCTATGTTATGTCTTGCCTTATTATATAGCAAAGAGATATGCTATCCTCTATACTGCTGGGCATGGCTATGTAGTGAATGATGTGTCCATTTCAAGTCTCAGAACAAAGTGGATTTAAGTGACTGAGCCATCTCTTGATGAGTTCTGTAAAAGACACAGGAAAAAATAATACAAAATACTGTCAGACCCATGAAGAAAGTAAGCAGAAAAAATGCACATAAAATTATAAGGTGCATAGATGGTTGTAATTTGATAGGATTATTATATACAAATACTGAAGGTTTTACTTTTCTTCGTTTTACTCAATGTTGCAGACACAAAACAGTCACCATGTTCAAAGTAATAGCCATTACCACAGGGTATTTGTTTTGATTTTAGGACCATGCAGACAAAGGATCCATAATCAAATCTTAGGTACTTCTTATCCCCTTGCTTCAAAAGGCTAGTCCCCAGGATGGCACCTATCCAGATGATAATGCATCATTGTAAGATTGCTCTGGTCTTGAGCTAGTGCTGTCCAGTACAAAAAGCAGGAGTTGAGTCCCTGAAATTTCATTTTAACATTGCTGATTTCTGTTGTGATGCGTTATTAAATATTAATTATCAATGTTCCTCCCTTTTTACAGTGAAATTCGAAATCTTAGAAACTTGGATTACATAGATCCAAATGCCTTTAATAACCTCCCACTTCTGAAATACCTGTAAGTATTCAGTATCTGTAACAGATTGGTACTTAAATCTCACAGATGACTTTTTACATTATAGCAGTTTTGTTAGATTGCATTTGATTTTGGAGCCGACTGCCATGTTTTTCCCTGTTGCTTTATTCTAATGACAGAAAGCCAGCGAGGGTAGGGGGTTGGAACTCTTACTACTTTTGTGAGAAAGGAAAACATGTTCACAAATTCATCAGTAGTTTTCCCAGTTGTCTTATCCATTAAATATCTAGAATACACTAATATTCCTTAGCAAAATTCCACAGCTAGCTCTTTTCTTATGATAAATGCTGTCTTACTCTATTTTTGTAGGAAATAGTGGGAAGAAGGGACATAACAGTCTTATACAGAGATATACATGTCTTTAGTGTTTACTACACATTTACATAGGGTTTTAAAGCATACCTGTCATCCAAATGTGAAAAGCTTACCTATAGACACCTGATTTCATATGACCTCTATGGCAGAAAGAAATCCTGAAAATTTCCCATGATTTTATAAAGAAACTTCTGTGATTTTGAGTAATATTTGGAAGAAAGGCCTCCGTGTGTATGTGGTAGGGGCAGTGGCAAGGAGGAAAGATTTGTCCAGGTTTTTCCTATAGATGTGGAAGCAATAAAAAAAGAAAGTAGTAAAGAATTCCATTTCAGGAGAATAGTCTTAAAAATTGAGAACTACAGTTGTTTTCACTCTACAGGAATTCATAAAGAAGGGGCTTTAAGCATTTCACATTTTAGAGAGTTTCCCTTTTTAGAGCTACATTAACAACCCTTATCCTCAACGAAAGATAGAGGATTCAGGGGTCCAGACTATTAACTGAAGCAGCCTTAATGTCTCAAGTTTAAAAAAACCCAGAGTTTTAATTATTTTCTCCTTTCAACCTCACAAGGTGCTTCCCTCTGCAGATCCGCCTGGCTGTCTTATTAATATGTGTTCTCATTTTTTAGATTCTATAATTTATCGTGTCTGGCATTTCATATTTTTTATATTGTTCTTGCATCCTTCTGATTTGGACAGCTGATTATAAATGAATTGATTGACAATAGAGAGGATGCAATAACCATCCTGCTGTGTTGAACACTTTAAATACATTGTTCATTGTTGTTCAGTGATGGAGTAATTCTTTCTGTTTCTCCTCTCTTTCAGTGGTATTTTTAATACTGGACTCAAAGTATTTCCAGACCTCAACAAAATCTATTCATTTGATGTGAATTTTTTGCTGTAAGTATCTGTCCTCACATCTGGTTAGAATATTGCCATCCTCAGACCACATGAAAATGTATAATGAAGGGTTCTGGTTTTGAGAAAAATATCATTTAAGTCTGACAAAGTGGTTTTCCTCAAGCAATATTTCAATGATCATTAGCATGAAATCTAGAAAATGCCAGCTCACCTAACACTACACATTTGACCTAAATTAGAGTCATGGACACACAGCACAACTACTACAGGCCCTTTGCTTTTATTTTGTTTTTGGTTTTGCAATGGCTGTGCAATACCTGAATTAATATGAAGTCAGAATAGTGTGACACATGGGACCTGAGCTGGCATACATCCTTCTAACATCAAGTCATCCTATCAAAATTCTTCTAACAAATTTGTGCTGGCGTGGTGAAGCAAACTGCAGAACAACTTCTTGAAGAAAGAGAATGAGAATGCAAATGGGGACAAGGAGGTCTCCCACTATTATCCTTAAAGGTATTTCAGAAACAAAGATAAAATAAGCAGGAGTTACTTCGTATTTAAAAAGCACAGACAATATCCACCTGTGTTAATCTAAGTCAGAATTTTGGGTTGTAATCAAGCTGAGGAGGAGGAGTAACGCAGATGAAGACTTGCAGGCTGACACAAGGTAAAAGTATCTTGGTCACTTCTTGGTCCCAGAGAGGAGTTAGAAATCTTATATTGGAGCAGTTTTCAACTGAAAGAGGCTTGAATGCTGGATGGGCCAGGCAGAAGGGAATTAAAAATGAGAAGTGTTATGTTAGAAGGTGATTTGCAAAGATGTGATTGATGATCTACCGCAGGCCTTGTTTCAGTGCTGCTAAGCAGTGTTTTTGGTTGAGAAGGGTCAGTTCCCACTGCATTCATGGTCTGCCACTGGCAAGATGAACCTCAGAGCAATAGAGAAATGCTTCTTGTTTTGCTAAAAAGTGTAGACCTGTAGGAAGCAATGAGATCTTCCCTTCCAAGGATCTTCTGAGACCAGAAATAAGCTTTGTTCTAACACACATTCACCTTGGCTGTACGGCTGTACGCCTCCAAGATTGAAACCTGAGTCAGTCAGAGCTCTGAGTGAGATGTAGCTACATCTTAAGAACTATTAGGGAGTTTCTCAAAGACCAGAAGGGCTTCAGCTTAGATTGAAAACTCTGCTAGATCTACTTCTACATAGTAGAGAGAAGCAAGAATTGAACAGGCTAGAAGAAACAAAGCAGTTTATACAACCATCTATGTTCTTACTTCCAACTAACTCAGTGCCTTTCTAAGTGGCAGAAAGCCAAATATTGTTTTACTTCTGCCTTGATATTTTTTTAATAGCAATAACAAACAAAAGATAAATATAGGTCTTATATGCTGCACAGAGTTTTTAAAAAATAGACCTGTATTTTCAAGGAAGACAGTTATATTATATATATTTCTAAATATTGCTATTCAATGAAAGATTTTTTGTTTCTTCCATCAAGAAAAAAAATGCTCTTGAAAAATAATAGGTTTCTAAATAATGAATAAGGTATAGCTTGGGGGAAACCCATTCATTATATTACTATTTGCCTTTGAGGTCAAGCAAGTTACAAGTAAACATTTATTTAGAAAAAATGAACCAGCCTGCAAAATGTCAAACCCAAATAACTTGTGGTAGAAACCACCTGTCAGGGAAAATTACTTGGAAGGAAAATGGTTGTAGTACTGTTCAGTGTTAGCACATATATATGCACAAATGTAGCACAGAAAAGGAATTAAGTTATTTCTGGCACATGGATAATTGTTAGGACTTCTCAGTCCATGGACTTTATGCATGGGCCTTACTAAGCTGTACCTAATCCATAAGCTGAAGAAAAAGAAACCTTTGCACAATATTTTCATTCCCAGACTATAGTATTATTCAGGAAAATGCAGAAAAAGGGCAAAGACTTTGCTCTGCCCTTTGTTTCTACCATCTTTTTCCTCTCTCCTTTCTCCAGTTTAGTAACTTTCTCCCTTTTGTTACAACAGAATTTTGGTCTGAAGATACATAGTACTTATTAAGAATGCAGAGTAGGATTAAAAAAAGTATTTAAGAAATGAGTAGTGAAACACTCCTTTGGACAAGAGGTAAGAAGAATCAGTAAGTTATTTCACTTACTAGTGAAAGAGATGTGCTAGATGCACTTCTGTAAAGTAAAATACCTCTGTCCTGAATAATATATTATCTGACATCTTATCTGAATTTAGAGAGCAGGATTTCAGCTCTAAAGCCACATGGGTTGTTCAATTGACACTGCAGCTAATGCTTACTCACTCTGCAAATTCTCTGGCTCATGAGACCAGGGACCCGTCTGTGCCACTAGCCAATATTATCACACAGGCTGGCACACCTCACCAGAACTACAAAACCCATTCACCTCACGAACTGTCTTCCTGGGTGCTGGGATATGCTCAATTCTTCATCCTACATGTATCTTCTGGCCTTAGATATAACTTAACAGGGTATTATTTTAAATGTATTTATTTGAAAAAAATGAATTTAAATTTATAGTATAAGAAATATGGCAATGTTATTTATTTTATAATATATTAATATTAAAGTACATTTAAATTAATTTATTAAATAATTATGTTTTAAACTTCTATTTATTATCAAGGCAGAGAACAATAATAACAAAGCTGTACTCCAGATGCTCTGTTGGGCAGATGTTTGATTGTGATATTTTGTCTCCTTTTTCAGTGAAATTGCAGATAATCCTTATATGACTTCAGTGCCTGCAAATGCTTTCCATGGGCTTTGTAATGAATCTCTAACCCTGTAAGTTCTTCCAGTTTAAGTCACAAGGCAATCACCTCTCTGGTAATTGCCTATGGCAAAATGTTTAAAAATAAAATTACTCCTCTCCTCTCTCTAGTAGTTTGTAACAGAGAAACATCACAGACAGACAGACATATTCTAGTTTGCATTAATTCTGTACTTTGACAGCTATTTGAATCAGTCCTGCTCTTTTCTTTAAACTGGCTTGACTAAAGTAGTTTTTCTATTACCCTAGTGGCATTGAATGTTTATATTTGAAAAAAAATCAAAGGAGAAAGTCTGCAAAGTTCTCCCCTGTCAAGCTTCATCAGGGTTATAACTGTGTCTTTTTTTGCAACCTCAGTGGTACATACCATGGAAACTAATGGATGACAAACATCAGAAGAGTCATATTTGAAAGAAAATTCTTAAATAAAGTTCAGTAATGCAAGTCAGTCAATGTGAGCCACAAGAAAGGGCTGATGGGAGTGAAATTACTGTAATGAGTTATGACCTGAACTGGGAGGAAGAGCATTAGAATGCGAACAGATGAATTCTAAAGAAATTCTTAAAGAAATCCTTTTGCTCTAAGAGAGTAAAAGAATGAATTCTAAACATTTAAGGCATGCCTGATAGTAAAAGCAGAGCCTTTTTGCAAGTTAGTTCCTTTAGCCTTCCTTAATCTAGCAAACTCCTAGCAGGAGTTTGTTTCCTTGCTTTTAGTTTTAAGTGTGGGAAAATTATAGCAAAGTGGTTTAGTCTATCATTGCTGTAAAAAGAGGTAGACAGCACACCTGCCACATGGTATCCTTGATTGAGGTACACTCAAGAATGCTTCTGGGGATTTGTTTAACCTTGCACAGTAACTACTGCTTCTTCAAGAGATTAAACTTAACCCATCCATAAATGTGCTGTTGCAAAGAAATATGATGCATAAGATGTTAGGTATTCATGTATTGAGGCAGGCCAGAATACACTGATGTAATTTCTTCTTTGCTTGCAGTAAACTCTACAATAATGGTTTTACCAGTATTGAAGGCCATGCTTTTAATGGGACAAATCTGGATGCTATGTAAGTAGCAGGTAATTCTCTTCTTTCAGAAGAAAAAACCCAAACTTCTCTGCTTCTTTGAGGCTCTGAAATACCTATTTTATTTTAATTACTTTAAAGGAGCCAAGAGAGGATGTTAATTTCAGCCAGCAATAACAGTATCATTGCTTAATGTCTTTTGCAGTGTGCTTTCATTTAGTATGTATATTTATAGCTCAGAAATAAAATCACGACAAGTAATTCCATTATGAGTTTTGTTCTGGTTTGAAGCTACAGTAAAACTTCATTTGATCAGTACCTTTTCTAAGACAATTTGGAAGATAATTATGCTTTTTTTTACAAGACTGATTGTGTTAGTAAGTGTAGCACTGAAAATGGTAGCAGTTTTTTCAGAGGTGTCACTTACCTGCAAAAAAGAGTGGTGTAAGGTGCTGGGAGCAATTCAGAGGAACCAGCCACTTACACTGGAAATGAGATGCACATCTCAAAAGCATGAACCAACCATTTCATATTTCCCTGCAATTTCTTATTGTATTTTCTGCAAAAATAATATTTAGTGAGTGAATATCCTTTTTACACCATACCCAAAATCATCTGCCTCAATCATTAAGAGAGAATAAATCTCAATTCTAGAGACTCCATTCACTTTGGCAGAGCTTCCTCTTGTCGTACAGAGGCTTGACCGAAAAGTCTGTCATTCTCATGAGTAAAAAGATTTCTTCATCGTGGGCTCTTAAATTAACCAGAGAGACATAAGGATAGATATGATTATTTTTAGTACTTTATTTTAAATTAGGCTTAAATTCTATAAGAATTCCATAAGAGCATCCTTCACATGGTCCTAATCTTTCCAAACTGCCTATTTTAGCTTAGCAGCTAGCTAGACTTCTTAAAGTCTGAAAGGTTTGAGTTAAACCAAAGATCTGGGATAGATCTGATTTTATTCACACTAGTTCAGTTACTTTGAATTTTCACATGAAAAAGGAAGTTTTCCATGATGACATAGTGCTTGTACTAGTGCCCACAGAAATCGCAAGATGTAAAATATGGCAAAAATAAAGCCAGTGTCTTGACTGAATCCCTCTAAGCTGCATGCAGCAATACTCAGAAACTCTACAAGCCTCAGCCGATATATCAACTGTGTTGGCTCTTCTATTTCTTACATTTTGACAAAACATGGGTTGGACACTATTTTGTAGCAATTTTTCTTTACGCTTCTCTCATAGTATGCAGGTGCTATTGCTTCTGTCCTCTTTGGAATTCTCCTTTTTATTAAAGAATCAAAGGAAAATGTAGTTTTAGAAGATCTGGAGTCCTAAATATCTGCTTTATTGAACTGGGAAGGAGAGAAGCAGACAGCACATATTAGCCTCTGTAGATACTGTTTGCTTATTCTTAGAAAAAGAATTTTAATTAGTATTCTTAAAAGATATATAAGTATTTTTTAAGGCTAAGAGCAGAGGGCTTTACAGAGAAATCTGGACAGACTTGAGAGCCGGGCAATCACCATCTATATTAAATTTAACAAGAACAATTGCTGGATTCTCCATCTGGCATGGTGTAATCCTGGTTATACATACAAAGTGGGAGGCTGGAAAGCAGCCCCACAGAAGTAGATCTGGGGGTCCTGGTCACTGGCAAGTTGATCACAAGTCAGCAGTGCCCTGGCAGCCAGGAGGGCCAGTGTTGTCCTGGGGGCATCAGGCACAGCATCACCAGCCAGGCAAGGGAGGGGATTGTCCTACTCTGCTCTGCACTGGGGCAGCCTCACCTCGAGTGCTGGGGGCAGTTTTGGGTGCCACAATATGAACAGGATATCAAACCCTTAAGTGTGTCCAAAGGAGAGCAGCCAAGATGGTGAAAGGCCTTGAGGGCAAGACTTACGAGGAGTGGCTGTGGTAACTTGGCTTGCTCAGCCTGGAGAAGGGGAGCATGAGGGGGGGATCTCGTGGCAGCCCACAGCTTCCTCAAGGGGGGCAGTGGAGGGGCAGGGGCTGATCTCCCTCTGGTGACCAGTGACAGGAGACAAGAGAACAGAATGTCCCTCCTGCATCAGGGGAAGTTCAATTGGACATTAGGTGAAGGTTCTTCACCAAGAGGGTGATCAGTCACTGGAACAGGCTCCCCAGGGGAGTGGTCACAGCACCAAGACAGAGTTCAAATTGCAGCTGGATGATGGTCATAGTCACGATTTTGTTTTTCATCGTCGTGCAAGGACTCCATGATGCTTATGGGTCCCTTCAAACCTGATATGTTCTACAATTTATGATCCTAAGTGAATCCTACCAGAGACTGGCTATGATGCACTGGTTAATCACATTTAAAAAGAAAAAACAAACCAACAAACAACCAACAGAATAACTAAAACTAGACTTATGTTCATGGGTTTATCTACCAGCAGTAAAAAGGGTTTATTACAACAAACATTTTTCTCGTAATTAAGTCATATGACATTGACTTGGAGCAGAACACTATTCTAGATGTACAAGGCAAACGAGGGAGCTGAACGTGAGTGGTAAAGACTTTATCTGTTTGATAAACGATACTGAAATGTCTAAACTAATTTTCTGAAGTAGTTTGGTTACCATATGACAGGATAAAGTATAATTTTGCTAAGTGCAAGCTTGGAGATTTGTTGTTTCTAGCAGCAGCATTAAGTTAATCTAAGAGGCAAATACTTCATTTTCTCTATTCTGACATTTCTAATTTGGACTCCTGTTTATCTACCACTGTATAGTGAAGGAAGTACCTGTTTTTCTCTGGGTCTGATCCAAGAGCATTTGAATTTAACAAAAATAGGAGCAAAAATAAACTAATAGAAAAAGGGTGAGGGAAATTTGAATGTGTTTTGAATGACTGTCTCAAGGACAAAAATAAGTAAAAAAGCAAAACAATCAAAAACAATAATAAATTTTTGGCAAATTATTAAAAGATTTCATGTTCCATCCATAAACCAGAACACATTTTGGGAATCTTGGAGGCTATCTTTGCCTATGCATTATGCCTTTCTACCACTCTTGCAGTATTAAAATGCCTATGTAATTAAAGGGGGCCAAAAAAATTAATGCAAGTATAGGTGAAAAACCATGGACAAAGGGTTTCCATTATCATAATGAATATACCACTACCTAGTTGATCTTACCATCCAGCAAGGGTCAGTGTTTAACAGCAAACCACAGTATCGCTGTGTAAGTTTTATAAGGGCAGGGAAGTCAGGAACCAGGAATGAAGGGCTAAATGACACTCTTACTGAGAAGCATTCATCTGACACTTGAATCCATCATCTTAACCCATCATTAAAGTCCTAAACTGCATCACTCCTGCAAAGTAGTGCTGCTGCACTAATGTTTATTTCTGTAAGGTAATTGGTGAGGAAAGAAGAGTTTTTAAAAGATATTTTCAGCAAATGGCAAAATGTATTTGTGATGAGCTTTTACAGAACTATCTAAATTACTGAAGTGGAAAGTGTGTGATCTCAAAATCTGATCAGAAAAATAAACTCCAAAAGAATGTATTTACTTTAGTATACACTTTCAGGGTTCACTTATAATGCTTGGCACAGCTCAGAGTTAAGATAAAAAATTGTTTGGAAAAATCATATGATGAATCCTTAGTACTGTTCACTTGCATCTTTTTTGCCTGTTCTCCCTTTCATTACCTTCATTTCGTAACCCAGATGGATGCATATGTTTTACATAGCACTGGAAATGTCCTGTTAGTGTTTTGTGCCCTCAGAAGGTCCTGCTCAGCATCCTGCAGTCATGGTGTTTTCTGGTGTGGTTGAGGCTTAAAGCAATATTCTTCCTACTTACCCCTAACCTGGAGTCCCTAGAGACTGTTAGACACAAGTATAGGTGGTTTACTGCTCTGACTGGATTGAAAAACATGAAAAAGGGCCTTCATTTACTTACAGCAGTACAAAAACATCAGCATCTCCTACTCCAGATTCTGCACTTACTGCTACAGATTTCCTGCAGTTTGCACTGTGGTATTCATGTGTATCTGCTTACCATCCACCAACTTCCCAAAATTTTGAGTGTTCTAGTGTCCCCACTGAGGCTAGATATTACATATCAACTATGTGATTTCTAAAACTCCACAGCATGGAGCAAGTTGTTTAGACATGTTGATACCACTGTTGTGGTTTTCTCTTCTGCAGGGAATTTAAATGACATTCTGTATCATTTAACTATCAGTAACAGCAGGATTAATGGCGCTTTCAGAAGGAACTGACTCTACATAAGCTTTTTTTTTTGTCAAATTAGTATTTACCAAAGCCTTATTCTTTCCATCTAAAAGCAGTACCTATCAAAATAAAAGGGCCTAAGCAACTGAAACCAATTAGCATCAGGAAATTGTACATTCTGATGGGCTTGACTCATTGATGTGAAAACTGGCAGCTAAGACTGCAGCCCCTCCTTAGTAACACATGGTTCTGTACTTCCCAAAGTCTCTAGCTGTTTCTATTTGTAACTTTGCAGATTTTTATCAGGCATATCAGCTATTATATTTCAGGTTTATTAGTCACTATGGTACTCAAACATCAGGGGAAAATATTTCAAAATTAGACAAGCAATTAAGTGGTTGTATAATAGTGTCTAGTTACTAAAGCAGACAGGTTTATTAGGTTAAGCAGGTTTTTGTGTCCTTCAACACTACAACCTAGATGTTGAAATGTTGGATTAATTCTGAACTGTTGCTCTGGTTTTAATTTTTGTATTCATTTTGCAGACAAAATCATAAGAAAATTTGCACATTAAAGGAAATGATCAGAACAATAGTGTGCCATTTACAGAATATGAAAATCAGTTCTCAGAAAACACAAACACCAGGTGATGCTAGAATGCCATATATTAATAAAGAATGAAAGCTTATTTCAAACAACAACAGCTGAGAAGGTGATATAAACTATTTTCCTCTGTAAGAAACAAGGCTTAAGGCATGAGTAATGTCCAATGAATCACATGCCAGAAGCATTATTTGGCTCCCTAAGACTTTCTGTTGTGTAACCCAGATGAAGTGCATTTACTTCTCATTTCTTACTATGGTGATCAATATAAGCTTATATCCAGTGAATGTTATGAAAAATTTGCCAATGACTTCAACCAGGACAGGATTAGAATATTTACTTAATTTTTTCCACACCACAGCTTGCCAGCTGGGGAAGGGAAGGGATTGTCCTGCTCTGCTCTGGTACGGCCTCACTGTGAGCAGTTTTGGTCATAATATAAGNGACCTGAAGTTGTGTCATAAAGGTTTAGGTTGGATGTTAGAAAAAGGTTCTTCACCCACAGGGTGGTTGGACACTGGGACAGGCTCCTCAGGGAAGTGGTCACAGCACCAAACCTGACAGAGTTCCAGAAGCGTTTAGACAACAGGCACATGGTGTGACTCTTGGGGCTGTTCTTTGCAGGGCCAGAAGTTGGATTTTGATGATCCTTGTCGGTCCCTTCCAACTCAGAACGTTCTATGACTCTGTGAACTTCACAGACACTGTCTGACATCTGTTGTGACCATCTTCCTATTGCACTTTTTGTCTTACTAGCTACATCACAAGCTAACTTGTGTTAACAAGCTAAATGTCTATAATGGGGTACCAAACATCCCATTCTTTCCTTGCTGTTCTTATAACAAAACTTCGGTCTTAACTTTTGGCCTGTATGTAGAAACTTCCACTTGACTATGGAGATTTTAAAGCATTTAAAAATTTTATTGAACTCACAACATGGAGGAAATTGTTTTCCTGTTTGTTTATGATGTGTTCCATCATGTAATTCCCCATACTCCATTCTGACAAAAGAAAACAAAACTATTTGACCTCATCCTCACACATATGTACTTGAAGATAGTGTGTATGCATGTGCCCTTATGTATATGACAGTGAGAGAAAAAATTTGGAACAAAGATAATAAATAAATTAGCAAAATAAAGTATTTGTTGGGGAATTTAATTGCTTTTCAAAATGGAAAACCTGTATTTTGTTTCTTGGGTACACAGAAAATGAAGTAACTGATTATGCTTCAATATGTGGCTGGGAATGGATGGCCTTTATACATATTGCTTTTGTACCTCTGTGCAGCCAAGTGAACTCGAGATCTTCGGTAACCTATGGATAACTACTTCCAAATGACTGTATTTTGTTTGTTTCTGCAGCTATCTGCACAAGAACAAATACCTCAAAGTTATTAATGATGATGCATTTCTGGGAGTGCACAGTGGACCAACTCTACTGTAAGTAGGTGAAAATGAACTAGAGAAAGCTTTAAAAATAATACTGTTTTAGCTTACAATTTCTTTACAACAATTAGCATCAAAGCAGCAGGGACAGGAATGGCATGTTTACAAAAATAATACCAGCAACAAAGCCTGTGCTTTAGGGAACTGATTTATGAAATGCTTTCATCCTACATTACATATACTGTTCCTACCAATTATTCTTATGGATGATTCTGTACTACAACCTGTCTTATGGCTGTACAATTGTAATACAAAAGAAGGACTCTTGTACCACACATGTAAAGGCAGCTGAAAGAGAAGAAAAAATAATTTTAGAGAGAAAAATAGTTACTTCTGATGCTCTTCTTTTTTCTCATGTTATTTGGCTTCCAGTCTGATTTTATAATCCTCCAAAGAACTTTTCACTAAAATTAGGAATCATAATGCAGAATGAAAATAAAACTTTAAAGAAGTTAAGAACTTCCAGAAGAATCACATTCCCTGACTCAGATTGTCTAGTATGTAATGTAGTGCCTACAGCTGATCACAAGGAGAACTGAAATACTGAAGGGGGAATTTCTTCCTCCACTGCAAAACCAGATGATACCAGCAGTGCTCAGTCCATGTAAGAACAAGTTTTACTTTCTGCTCTTCAGGAAAACAGCTTATTATAGCAGAATAACTGTATATTTCTTGGAAGGAATCCTAGCAGCTACCTGCAATAACAAAAAGGTGCAGAAGTCATTCTTTTTCTTTCAGAATCTTTTCAACTCGAGAAAATCAGTCTGGCTCCAGCAGGTGAGAGCCTGCAGAAGCACAGAGTTTTGACTCTTGATTATTGTGGGTATTTAAAGTGTAGTGTTGGTGTTAACACTGGAGAGGTGAACAAATAATGATATGCTGCAAAAGGTTGTAGGTGGTTAACTGTATGTTGTAAGAGCCAGTTAAGCTTCCTGAGCAAAAGCCAGCTTGGAGATATATCAGTTACACAAAACCTCTTGATTTAGGGGCTAGAGATGCTTTCCTAGGGTGTGCATATCTAAAAAAATAAAAGAACTTCTAAAAAGTAAAGAACTTCCTTTTTACCCTATTTTCAAGTTAGATATCTCAAATTACTTGAATTTTTTTCTAGTCTTCCATAACTATTGTGCTATCCCAGCTACCACTAATCCTTGATCTCAGAACATGTTTTATACTTGCAGTCTAAACAGCCAGCTATCCATCTCCTCTTAGAATGATATACCTGCATGGCTAATAAGAGTCCTAGCAGTACTTATAACTAAAGAGAGATGTGGTACTTACTGTAGTGTCATTACAGAGAGAGGTCTTGCTTCTCAAAGGCAGAAGGCCAGAAATGGCATGTAAGCACAGTAAATCAACAGTGGATTGAAAAAGCCAGAGTATTTCACATCATGATACTTTGCTATGTAAGTCCTAAGATAAAGCTCCTAGGATGGTGTCACGGTTTAACACTGGCCTGCACCTCAGCTCTACACAGCTGTATATTTGCCCCTGCACCCAATGGGATGAGGGAAGGAATTGGAAGGGTAAAAATGAGAAACATCATGGGTTGAAATAATGTCAGCTTAATAATTAAAAAAGAGATGTTGAAAAAAAAATCAGAGGGGCAAGAAAACAAACCAAACCCAAGAACAACAAGTGATGTAACAAAAACAATTGCTCACCGCGAGCCCATTGATTCCCAGCCAGTCCCCTGGCAATGGCAGTCTTGGCAAATGTCCACCCAGTCTTTACTGATGAGCATGATTTGATAAGGTCTAGAATATCTCTTGGTCAGCTGGGGTCAGCTGTCCTGGCTATCCTCTCCCAAATTCTTGTGCACCCTTAACCCCCTCGCTGGTCAGATGGTGTGACAAAGAAAAAATGCTTTAGCTGTAAGCACTGCCCAGGGAGAGCTAAAACATCCCTGTATTATCAACACTATTTTCACTCCCAAATCAAAAACATAGCCCCATACTAGCTACTGTGAAGAAATTTAACTCTATGCCAACCAATACCAGTACAGAATTAATAATTCAAGTTATTAGCTTTTCATTTTATTTTAATGTAATTTTAATAGCAGCTTAGGGGCTTGTGTTACCCACAGATAACCAGGAATTATTCTGCATGTGTGATGTGGAAAAGGTTTGCCATAAAATGAGCAACAATTTAAAGTGGAATCTTTCCACCTGGACAGATCTCTTAGCTGACCTTCAGGAACTAGAATGATTTTAACAGAAACAAAAGAGTTTCTGAAACTCCCACATATGCATTATCTTAAGAGGGCTGAAGTCAAAAAATGAAAACTGATTGAAAACCTAGTATTTGTGGTTGTTTATTAACACCTCCCACAGGCGACAAAAATGTCCTTGCAGTTGGTGCTTTAGTATACACCCCCACTATACCATCATGACCAATGAGTTACTTACAGAGACCACAGATCTGTTAACTAATGTAACAGTCTGAAAAGTCTGACCAATACAGCCCTTCCATATTCCCTTGAGCAGTGTAAACAACTTAGCTTGTTATAAGGAATAGTTTGTTAAGTCATTTTTTGTTCAAGCACCCTGCTGTTGTTTTACTTCCAAACTGTTTCACCTTGAAAATTAACTCTATGGAAAATTATTGTGAGAATATTGCTTTTTTTTTTTTCCTGGGACAATGAATGGCATTGTGTATAGCGGCAGCAGTATGCACCAAAAAAAAAAATTTTTTTTAAATTTCAAAAAGGGAACATTTATGCAGCTCTAAAGAGAAATTCTGTCTTGCCTCCCTATCAAGCTGGCAGAACTTATTGTCTGGAGTTTCCTATATGCACTCTTCAGATGAGATAGGAATTTATGGTAGTTGGAATGTATACCCCAGAGATCGTGCTTTTTTCCTCATCAGGATTTCAGCAGCAACAGCAACTTAAAGGCTGAAATACAGACCATGGATTCACCCTAATTGGGGTAATATTCCATTTTGGCTTTAAACAAACCCAATGAGAAAGATTTACCTACAAAAAATTGTGCCTGACTATATGTATGTTGTGTGAGTTTGGCCATGCTCTCAGACCACCTAATTAAACATACTCTAGTATTGAAAAGCTAGGTAATTTTTTTTTTCAAATTTGCAGTTTACAACAGCAGAGGAAGCAGGGATTGTGCTCACTGAATAGAGGAAAACAGATGTCAGCAATTCTGGTTCCTTTGTTACTGTTGTATACTCAGATACATGTGCATGTATACACTGATTGCTCCCTTTAGAAAACTATTATTAGAAAATTATTTTAAGAGTATGATGACAGTACATTGCTTTTCACCTCAAAATGAAACCTTGGCAAGGATTCAGCAACTTAGTGGACCTAATTTACTAAATGCGACAAGAGCTGGTGCCTAGAACAAAAGTTCAACAGAGTACAACAAAAATACAATCAAGCTCATTATTCAATTAGCTTTTGAACAGAGTCCAAACTCAAAATGTTACAGTCACACAAGATACATATGAGTAGTTAATTATCTATAGAATGCAGAATTGCTCTTTAAAGCATCATTTCTCAATCTAGGAATGGTTCCTCCCATGGGACATAAGCAAGTCTTTGAGCAAGAGGAGCACTGTATTTTTTTGTATTTACAGGAGCTCTGTATTTTTTTGCTAATCAAACAACGCTTATTTTTAGATTTAAAAAATCTTTCAGTAGAGTTAAAATAGTATCTGTAGTTTAAGCCCATCTATTATATATTTTATGCTTTATCTATTCCAGTTGTTGGAAATTTGTATTTGATTAGGTAAAAATTCTCAATTGTACTATGATGCATTCAATCTCATTTTCTTAACTACGTGTCTTTTAAATTGTTGCTATTACTGGATTTCATGCTACATTTGCATGCTTCCAGCAATGAAAAGGATTATTGACAAAAGCTGTTATCACTTAGATCTAGTTCTGAAATACTGACTTCATAAAACCAACAAAGAATTGGACTGAAATATAATAACCCAGGAAAAAAGAAAAAAAAATCTGAGCAGCTGAATATCTGTTTAACACTTCTATAATATACAGTTGGTTCAGAAAACAACATCTTTGAATTCATGAGCTATGTTTTATTCCCACATTTATCTGAACCTCTCCAATGTCTCCTTAACATTCAATATAATGTGTAAATTTCAGCTGAGATAAGCAACAGCCTAGAAACACAAGAAAATATGTGAGGATGAAACAAAACCACTATCAAGCCAAAATGTTGAGATTGGTTGAGAGCACTTTGGTTGCTGTTCCGCCTCACAGTGTAGAACTCTACACAACCACTTCCAGTACCTGAGTGGGCTCCAGACCATGGCTACTTAAAAGCTGAAGTCTGCTCTGGCTCTAGGCTAGCTGAGAATGTTGCTCGCCTTTTCCATAAACCTGAGCATTTGACACCTTCCACAGGAGTTTGTCTGCCTGGTTTCTGTCTCAGCCTTGTGGGCATTTGTCAAAGGCCTTGTAGAAGTCCCAGGAGACTTTGAGCAGATCATAAGTATAACACTCAGAGAAGTTTGTAAGGCAGGACTTATTTTTACAAAAGCCGCTGATTTTCCCCGGGTATATCATATTCACTGGTGTCTTGTTTGCTGCCTTTCTGCAGGAGAGCAAAGCTGAAGGTTCCACGGCTCTTTTACCAATTCAACTACTTCCTCCTTCAGCTGCTTCAGACCTTTTCTGGTGAAAACCATCCAGTCCTTTTGACTTGCTATCATTTATTTTATCAGTTTCCTGCCTAGCCTGGTTTATGGTCACTTCAGTTTGAGACAGATCCTCTTGAGAAGTCCATCAGACCTCTTGCCCATTCTCTTGTGTTTCTTTAAGGGTGCAAGCTATAGATAACAGTGCCAGCAAGACACTCTTATGTGCAATGTAAGCACTGTTTAAGCATCATCTTAGTTATCAATATGATTGGATGTTAATGAGACAGACATAACTGCAGTCAGTTCCCATTTTTCTCAGCAGACCAAAATCAGGACTGATCATCCTTGACTGATTGGGACTGACCATACTTTGCTGATCAGGGCTTGGTAAGAAGCAACAGGACAAGAGGAAATTGCCTCAAGTTGTGCAAGGAGAGGTTTAGATTGGATATTAGGGAAAGATTTTTCACAGAAAGGCTTGTAAAGCATTTACAGGCTGCCCAGGGAAGTGGTGGAGTCACAGCCCCTGAAAGTGCTCAAAAAATGTGTGGATATGGCACTTGAGAACACAGTGAACATGGTGGGTGCTAGGTTGATGGTTGGACTGATGATCTTAAAGGTCTTTTCCAACCTTAATGATTCTATGATTCTAAACACTGGCACACAAAAATCATTCAGGAAAATGTGTCTTCTCTATGAATGCAGGCACAGATACTATAGTCTGGACAACTCCAACTACTTGGATTCACATGGCTCTGAGAATTAGTAATTATTTATAAATATTTTCAATCTAATTTGAAGACAGCTGCTATGCTGCTTGAAGTAGATTGTGAATCTGATTAGATAATCATCAAGACTAGATTTGTAAGGTAAAAAAATCCCTGAGAATCCCACACTTTCCTCTTGGCCAGCTGACACACACACAACAAAGTGTGAGCCTAGGTAGAATAACTAAAAAATTATCTTCCACTGGGAGACAAATTATCACCAGACTCCCAGGAAGCTTTTTGATTTGCAATAGCAGTGGTACAGAGAGGGTCACAAGACTTCTTGCTGGCAGACACCACATACCAGCAGTTTAGGGACTTCCCAAACTGGGATTTTAGAAACTTCCAAACTTCTGAGCCATTGTGTTTAATATGGCCCATGGATGGGACGAAGTATCTATGGCTAGCCCTGCACCAGAATTAATCCTAAATCAACAAGAACTTCAAAGCATCTGTTCCTGTAACTTTTCCCCAAGGTCCCCAGTATAAAACAGTGTTTAAAAACAAAACCTACAATATCTGTCTGCTTAAATATACACCCATAGGCACATACACAAAAGAATTCACAGGATTTGGTAAGATAGAACAGAAATGACATAGTCTTAAAACTAGTTCTTCCAAGCCCTTTCTTTTCACTGAACAGATGTTTCTTTCACACTTTTTAACATCACCTGATAACACTCTGAGTTGCCACAGACTTTGCATGTTCACCTCTGCTCCCTGGGAAATTGCTTCCACAACTGGAGCCCTGCTACTCCCTTCTGTTTGCAGCTCTTCAGGAGCTGCAGCTCCATTCCCTGTACATCCAGAGAAGCTCCTCTCAGCAGCTGTTTCCAAAGCATGAGCTCTTGTCCCCCAGGGTGTTCTTGCTGATCCAGAAATTTCTGATGGGAATGTTACACAACTGTGAATAAAACCAAACCAAAAAGGTATATTGTTCTTGTTACTTAGCTTTTTGGCCTACATGATGTACCACAGCACTGATTTTCACAATGATGCAATTGTGTGAAAAATTATGCCTTCTCTTAAGTCTCTTGCCTCACATTCTTAAGTGTTCCAAAACTCATCTTACAAGAGCGAATAATCATTACCAATCACCTTCTTAACAATTTGCATGGCACTACAGTCTACTACTGCTGCTTCCAGACGTAGCTTTTCCCAAGACAAAAAGTCCTTATCTGTATCTTATTACTTCATATATAAACAACTTGATACTTCTATCATCCTAGTTGCAACTTTCCATGCTCTTATTGTAACTGCATATACTATTTTTAGAACTGCAGATATTTCAGTTACAGTCATACTAGATTTATGAAGTCAAGTTTTTTTGCTCTATTTTCTATTTATTTCCCAAGAATTTTTAGCTATCTATTTTCTTTCAACATTACTAAAAGCACTGACCTGACATTTGCAGAGGACTCCAAGAACTTTCGAGAGTGCTAGCTAAATTAAACCCCACTGTGATCCATGTAAAGTTAAAATTGCTTTTTTCCTAAATATATTTTACATTCATTAATTTTGAAGCATATTATTTTTCCGCTCAGTCACATACTATTGCAGAAGCCTTCTGCTTCTTTAGACAATCAGGTTTAGCTTTCACTACCTTGTATTACTTTGTGCCAGAAACAAGCTTTGTTGCAGCTACTCTCACTTCCTTCCCAGACTGTTTATGAGTATTTCAGTGGTACCAGAGCCAGCCTTGCCTCTGTGGGCCCTGCTGCAATGAGCTGTATATTCAGATACCAATTAACTTTCCATTCTTCCTCTAGCATGGAATCTTGTCATTTGTTCTCGGGCTTTTACCCCGCTCTTTTTTTTTTTCAATTAATCCAGGAAACATTCCCCTTATCACATAATAGTTACCTCAACAGCCCTTGATATCTGATTTTGTCAAGGCTTGTCAGAATTCCCAACTCGTTGCACAAACAGGATCATCTTTCTCCATAAGCTTGTGCCAGTACATCTTCAAAGAACTCTCAAAAGTTTGTGAGTTGTAATTTCCCTTTCAAAGAGTCTTTGCATCTCCCATCACAGAGTGTTTAACCTACCTGCAGAAAGCTGGCTCTACCATGACAACTTGATGGCTCTGAGGAGCCATGAGGATTGCTGAAAAGCCAGCCTTGTCTTTGTAAGGTCTATCCCAAGACCTAATTTACCAAGATGTTTTGCTGCAGAAGAAGGAACGGCACTGCCAGCAGGTCAGGGGAGGTGATCCTGCCCCTCTACTCAGCCCTGGTGAGGCCACAGCTGGAGTGCTGTGTCCAGTCCTGGGCTCCTCAGTCCAAGAGAGACTTGGAGCTCCTGACACAGGTCCAGTGGAGAGCAGCAAAGATGATTAAAAGACTGGAGCATCTCTCTCATCTGAGGAAAGGCTCAAGGAGCTGGGCCTGTTCAGCCTTGAGAAGAAATGACTGAGAGGCAACCTCATCATACATCTCAAAAGATTTCTTTGTTGTGAGAGTGCTCAAACACCATAGCACATTGCTAAAGAGGCTGTGGAGTCTCCTGACCTGGAGATGCTGAGAAGTCAGTGGGGGACAGCTCAGAGCAACCTGCTCCAGGTGACCCTGTTTCGATCAAGGAGGTCAAACTGGGTGATTTGGAAACTCAACTGCTCTGTGATTCTTTAGAAGGTAAAATGATAGCAGACAATATTCAGACTCTTCTAAGAGCCAGTTCAGGCTGTTGGTAGAAATACCTATCAAAAAAGACTCCAGAAGAACAATAAAGAATTTCATGTAGTTGAAATTAATTAGTTGTGACATATTAAAGAACATATGATAGCAAGGGAGCTTTTAGAAGTGAAAAAGTCCTCCTACAAAAAGGAGCAGCATTTTCTAACTCAATTTAAAAACAAATACAAACAAACCAAAAGGAAAAAAGAAACAACAGAGCAAACCCAAATGTTGTAGACATTTAAAAGTTGTTTAAAGCATAAAATTAGTTCTAATTTCCTTTTGGGTGCAAGAAACCAGAGTAAGCAAGACTTCTAGAGGGATAAGAAAGTATAGAAAAAATAGCTTTATTTATTATGAGGGTGTTCATGATAAAACAATGTTCCTACCCTAGAACTCTTTTTCAGATTTACTTCTTCACAGATTGTAACTCTAAAAACATCTTAACTTCAAGTGTCACTAGGTTTTGGGACAAAGCAAAAACTGAGTAGAAAACACCAGCAGGACCTGGTGACACTCACCTGGCAGTATGAAAGGAAAGCCACCTCCCTATCAACTGTGCATCATCATCTTTCTCATGAGTCCACCTCAGCAGACAAGTAGAAAGCAACAAACATAATACTCTTGTTTTCTGAGAGATTCAGGATGGACTACGCTAGGGGATTTTTATTTCAGTATATAGAGAATATTCTTTTAGGAATTGCAATGCTTTCTATTAAAGTGTGCCAATAGGCTAAAATTAATCTAAGGAAGTCTAAGGGAATATAACCCTTTCAATAGAAGATGTGACTTTTTTAAAGGATTTTTAAAACTGTGTGGTTGCATATGTATTTGTATCTGGTTGGCTTTAAAGGTGTAATTTTAGAAGTCATGAGATTTCTTTATAATATATATTCTGTGCTAAAAGACATTAAAGACAAGAGCTTTTAAAGACAGTGAAAATCATAGAGAAATGAACAGCCTTACTTGAATTTGAATGGTATCAGAACTTAGCAAGACAATATGAAATCCCCACCTCCTTAGGATTTTATCTTTATTATAGAATTCTATGAAACTCCTGAAGAACAGTAACAATCTGAAAAAAAAATCTGATCTAGTCATCTTTTTCTTTCATAGGGACATCTCCAGAACAGCTGTTGCCAACCTTCCAGCCAAAGGATTGGAAAGCCTAAAAGAACTAATGGCCAAAAATACGTGGACTTTAAAGAAATTACCAGCTGTAAAGGTATTTCTTCAGCTAATGCGAGCTGACCTATCATACCCAAGTCACTGCTGTGCTTTCAAGAGCTGGAAAAAAAAAAGTGGGTGAGTTTCACTAACTGGCATTTATTTTTTAAATATATCAGTAAAGACAATGTTTATAAAAATACACCTATTGGCACTTTTGTAACAATTTTTTCTAGGTATAGACAATGCTCTTTGAAACAGGTTACAATTGCAAACTGGCAGAAGAATTTTTTTGTAAGACCTTTTGCAGCAGTTTCTCCTCTTGTTGAGCCCTGAATTAAAGTGAAAGAAAAAAGAAAAGGGTAATGTGCTACAGCAAGGCCTGGAAAAAAAGTGTTGGAGAGGTTATAGCCTCAAGTCTCATGTTTTCTAACTGAAAAGCTGTTAATTACTAAAATTTTTTTGACTGCAAATACTGCTGCATCACACCATAAGGTACAGAATTCCAAACAGCTGCACTGCTAGTTAGCTGAAAAGAAGCTACTGAACAGAAATTAGATTGATGGAAGTTCTGGGAGAAACTGAATAGTGAGCAACAGCGAAAAATAAAGTAATACTGTATGTATTATCCAAGAAGTTATAAACAGTAGATAAATGTCTTCTTAGCTACTAAGAACATAGATCTCAAAAAAGAAGATGGATTATGGATGTCAAACGGGTGAAATTACTACTGCGGATAAAATTAAAAATACAGTTAAATAAAAATAGCCCAGAAAAGCTATCATACATTTTATGGTCTGTTAACAAAAATATATCCAATCACATTTTTATAGGTACATTTTCATTCAGGACGAATTGTTTTTGAAGCATTCCATTTGTTCACATGCTGTGCACCATTTACAGTCAGACTGTAAATGCCAGCAGTGATTTCCCCCTCTACTCTTTCAGGATCCTGGAGTACCTGATGTGTAACCAGAGCAGCCACAGCTTTCATAAGAGATCAGTCAAGACTCTCAGAGACCCATTTTACAAAGATTATGCAGAAGAATACACAGACCACAGCAATGCTGTGTATGACACAAACACCAAGTTCACAAGCTTTCATGAAAATCCCCATTATTACGTTTTTTTGGAAGAGCGTGGAGATGGAAATCTTGGCTTTGGCAAAGAGCTCAAGAACCCTCAAATGGAAGATGTCCAGACCTTTGACAGTCATTATGACTATCCTGTCTGTGGAGGCAATGAAGACGTAATATGCACACCAGAGCCTGATGAGTTTAATCCCTGTGAGGATATAATGGGATATCAGTTTCTGAGGATTGTGGTGTGGTTTGTGAACTTGTTTGCCATCCTAGGCAACATTTTTGTCCTTTTCATCCTTCTCACCAGTCATTATAAACTGACTGTACCTCGCTTTTTGATGTGTAACTTGGCCTTTGCTGACTTTTGCATGGGGTTATACCTCCTTCTGATCGCTTCAGTGGATCTCTACACCAGGTCAGAGTACTATAATCATGCCATAGAGTGGCAGACCGGGTCTGGCTGCAACGCAGCCGGGTTTTTCACAGTCTTTGCCAGTGAACTTTCTGTGTACACCCTGACCGTGATCACCCTGGAGCGCTGGTACGCAATCACCTTCGCCATGCGGCCTGACCGGAAGATTCGCCTGCGGCACACCGTGCTCATCATGCTGGGAGGGTGGCTCTCCTGCATCCTGCTCGCTCTTTTGCCACTGGTAGGTGTCAGCAGCTATAGCAAAGTCAGCATCTGCTTGCCTATGGACACTGAAACACCAGTGGCTGAAGCCTACATTGTCTTCATTTTACTATGTAACATCATTGCTTTTGTCATCATTTGCGCCTGCTACATAAAAATCTACATAACTGTGCGAAACCCCCAGTACAAGTCAGGGGACAAAGACACCAAAATTGCCAAGAGGATGGCTGTGTTGATTTTCACAGACTTTCTGTGCGTGGCTCCCATCTCTTTCCATGCTTTATCTGCCATTATGAACAAACCATTGATAACTGTCTCCAATTCCAAGATTTTGCTAGTACTTTTCTACCCACTCAATTCTTGTGCCAACCCCTTTCTTTACGCTATTTTCACCAAAGCTTTCCGCAGAGATGTGTTCATCCTGCTAAGCAAGTTTGGTATATGTGAGCATCAGGCTCAAGTCTACAGAGGTCAGACAGTCTCAGCCAAAAACAGCAGCGGGTCTTACGGGCAGAGAATCAGCCGAGGGATAGGTCAGGTTCTTACAAGCACTCAAGACCCAGTCAATGATTACCTTCCTGCTGTGACAATGCAGAACCAAATTCTCATGGAAGAATGCAAGCAAACTGAGCTCTAACATCTCAAAGTATCACAACCAATACCTGGTCAAGAGGTGATTGTGCATACAGTGAATCAAGTGAGAAGATAATATTGTCCATATCCTTTTCTCCTAGGTTATGCTTTGCTATAGCTGAAAGTACCTCTGGAGTGGTCTTCTTTCAGACAAACCACTTATTTGAACCTCTTATCAGTGGAGGGCAAAATACATGGTCCTGATGATAATTCTAGAAGTAGATGTGAATGCCCTACCTAAATAGGAAAATTTTTTATATAGATATATATATATATATACTGAGCAAATATAAAATATACCCTCATCTTAAAAAATAAAAAAAGTACGAAGCCCAACAGTAAGACTTGGGGGTACTTATATGACTGAAAAATAATGGACAAAGTTGGATAATTAAAATCATATTTAAAAAAAAAAATAAAGGTTGAAGCTCTCAAACACCTACACATCAAAAGGTTGGGTTTTTTCCTAACAGCAAATTTCTAAAACTTCCACCAGGCCTAAAATGGAATAGATTTCTTCTCATTCTGTCATCCTGACCTGAAACAAATCTAGTCTTTTGTTTGCTGTTCTTGGTTTAGTTTGGTGAGGTGGGAAAACAAGCTGCTTCTTCATACTGCCTTTATAGTGGTAAAAGGCAAATTATCACTGATTTTGTAGCTGCTCATCAGATAACAGGTAAGAAAAATGAGGGCATTTGTGTCCGTTACTATCACTCTCTCACTTTTTGATAAATCTATTTAGGAGCTGATTTATTTGAATTTGTTTTGAAGACAAGGCTACCCAGTCAAGTTAATGATGGTTGGTTGGGTTTTTTTGGATGACTGATCCAGTTACCATATTTCAGTGCTGCTTTACCTAAGCATATTTATTGCTCTGAACACCCTGCAATTCCTGCTTTCTTACCACTTCTGCTGTCCCTACCTACCATTCTCTCACAGGGTAGAACTTTCCTTTTAGCACCTTCTAAGTTGAGCCGCCTCAAACCTCAACTTAGACCAAGGGAGTGGATCACACCTTTAGGTTCCTTCAGGCCATACAGTTACTGCATTGAAGGCTGACTTCTAGCTCCTCCAATGTGTTTTAAGAACATCTGTCTTGTAGTGAGATCTGTTACCTGACCTTCGTAATGTTTGCAGCACAACTACAAGAATCACATGGTTATCCTCTGTCTGACCACAGCTTGGCTGTAGCTGGGACATACACTCTCCATGCTCAGACACAAGGAACAACCCCAGTCTAAAGCATTAAAGCATCTTTCTGCCCTGCCTGCTGCTAGATGGGGCCAGACCAAGGTCAGGCTTGGCTGTGCTCAGCTCATTCATACACCACAAACAAATGAACGGAGGCTGGGTCCTCCACCTCCTGCAGACATCAGGACTCGGGGTAGGAGCTGCTCTGCACCAGCTGCATTGTTAACACTTGATGGCCTGAGTGCCTGGCTTTGCTGGCAGGATCACACCTGGTCCCAGCCAGCTCCACAGACTGGCTCTGCAGAACTGCTACCAAAGTTACCAGGGATCATATTGCTCATCTATTTGAAAGCCTTGGCATAAGAATGGAAAATATGGTGTGAATATTTGCCTTCAGGTAGGTATTTTTAAATTAATTTTGTAATATCTATGCTGGTTTTCATGGAATTATAGTCTTTGAGGAACTATAATTAAATTGATCAGACAATAGGGCTTATATAATATGGGCTACTAGTACCCAAAAAAACATAATGGTAAAGACCTTTGAACTGCTGGCTACTACAGCTGGAAACAGTGATTGCAAATGCAATGTACATACCCTATTTGATTCTATATTTTCCAAATATTTAAAACTCAATTCGATTTTGTATTTCTGATTATAAATGAAGGCTGCTTCAATGAGCAGAAGCAAGGGCCTAAATCAATGAATTCTGTGAGATGGTTTTACAGAAAATAAATAATCTATCATTGTTAATGCCATTTAAAAAAATCTACAATATTGCATTATAAACTAATTTAGCTGCTTATTTTGGGGGAGAGGCATGTTTCCATTTTAGGTTGATTCTCAGCAAACTCTGAAACTCTGAAAGCAAAACTGCTGAAATCCACGCAAATAATAATTTATTACCTCTTCTTCTGTAATCTGGAGTCGCCCGTTGTTACATCGGAAACAAAGACAGCTTCTTAAGTGTGCAAATCAGCAAAATTCCTTACTCTTGAAACAGCTGCATTTGTAATGCTCTGGCCATGTCCAAGAATCCCATAAAAACATGGGACTTTTCAGATGCAACACACCCCCTGCGAGGTTCTGTCACCCTTCTGATACTGGAATAACCCTTAAAGGGTAAAACAGTTTCCTGAGTGCCTTTATTTAGTATCTCAGCAGCAGCAAAGACAATCAAGCTCTAATGAACATTTATCCTACAGATTTCACAGACGCTAGTGTACCAGTGGAAAAGAAAATCTAAGCTTAAATCATATTCTTTTTCAGAAAGAAAGGAAAGACTAAATCAAAATTTATGTTAAAAGTGCTTTCAAAAGTAACATGGATCTTAAACCAGAACATTTCTTTCACAGAAAGTAGTAGGACTTCAGAAAGATGTGGTATGTTAGACTGGTATAGGTTCTTTGTAAACTAATGCAGCTGTTTGCTGTTACTAATGGATGACAGATATATTTACACATTATTGAACTTTTCTGTCTCTCATTATTGCATATACATTATGCCTGTTAAAAGAATTCTGAGATACTGTCTTTAGCAATGAAGTTTGATATTTCCAGTTTGTCTTGCATAGTGTCCTTGCAAGTCCTTCTTGTGTTTAACTTGGTAAAAAATATTTTAGAAGCTCCTGGAAAAGTCCAGGCAAATCGAATTTAAATAATTTATTTGCCATACCTTTTCTTGTAAATATTTTTATCCTATAGGTATTCTCTTCCATTCCTGCTCTGATCAATTCCTTGAGCCATTTTTGGGTTTGTGCACACCTTTATGTAATACTTGCTATTTTAAATCTGTCTCAGCAAGTTGTATTATTTCTGGCATTTATTATGTATGTTCTCTAGAATACTTCAGAAATAATGCAAAGCATGGGAATAAAATGTTTTGTTTGAAATTGGAAGAGGCTCAACAAGTTTTTTTGGGAAATTTTAAAATATTTTTCCTATAAAAGAAGTTAATACTATTTATTTTGCATTGAACTTCATTGTTCTCCTCGGCCGACCTATCCCATGACACAATGTCTGATGCAGGTTTGGGGGGTTTTATCTCCATCACTAGCTGTGAGAGGGATGTCCTAAATGGCCATCTCAGACAGTGCAGTAGGGATAGAAAGGAACAGCAGTAGTACTGCTGAGCTCAGGGGTTCCACAACCATCATTCATTACATCCAAGATAATCCGAAAGAAAAAAAGCTGTAAAGTTGAGATGGGGCCTTAGCTGTGAACACTTGGAACTTTCTCTGAGCAATTTAATGGCTTCAGGTGACCTTTGGTAGTCTCCTTCTCTCCAACAGAGAGAGATGTGAGTTTTTTATAGAGTAGGTATTGGTTCTGGATGACATCATCTGCAACAGGTCAGCTATAGTCAAAGGGCACACCCTGCCCTGCTATTGGTGTTTGGATTCTGAAAATAGCACAAGCAATCAAAGACAAATTTCACATCACTACCATAGCATTTTGGTTTATTAACATAAATGCCCTCTTGCTTCCTTTCTTGTGGGATAAATAAAGTATTAATGCTCTCATTACAGGAAAATCTGTACCAAAAAATCTCTTTAGAAAGAGAAGATTGATTTGAGTAGAACCACTATGCTTATGTGTTAATATGAACCAAACTCTCCCTCCCAGGCTGTTTGGGAAGGCTGATGAGTAATAGCAGCATAATCTGTATTGTTTTTCTAACAGATGCCAGGCATCTGCACACTAAAACCACTCAGTAATCAAATGGTTTCTGGGTTGCTGTTAAAATTGGACAGTGAGGCACAAAATTAGTTCGATATTATGCCTTTCCCTTAGGCACTCTCCTCCTCCTTTGTAGGGATTCTGAAAACATGACATTATACTGCACTTACATGTAGGCTTTGTGGACTAAGGCAGGAGATGTTGAAGGGCCCTCATCATGCCCCGGAACAGAAGATGGTTAAGAGGTCTTAGTGACGCACATCGGGAGATTCTGACATCGTCAACCTAGAATTCAACACATCTCCATAAAGCTGGAATACTTTTAATCTGTTTAGTCACTTCCATCTGACCAGACTAATTTTTGTGTGACTGGAAATCATGATGTGAAAGTAAACAAATGAAGGCTCTATGAGATCAATGCACAGAGTATTTAATCAGAACCCATCAGCTCTAACTGCCTATTCCCATTCCACACCTGACCCCTCTATGCCCCCCTGTACACACATTGGTGTGAATTTCTACAGTATCCCAAATTTCTACGTTCTCAGACAGGATACCAATGCTGTGTAGTTTTGTAACTGCCTGGACTTACTTTCCACCCTGAATATATTGAGTAACTATTACAAAAGTCTCATGAACTGTAGCACCCGACTTGGACCTCATTGGGGCCCTCCTGAACTTACTCCTTTCACGAGTTTAACTTCTGTGGGATTAATATAATCAACTTGAATCTTACCCCACCTTTTTGGGAGGACTTCCTGTGACGTCCCGATTATATGCAACGCCAGGGCTTGTACTTGTGGCCATCTCAAGTCATATCCTTACTGCTGCACACCTGTGCAGTTCCACTGAAGCTCATGAAACTTTGATAATGGGCTCAAGGAGAAGGAACCCACTAATTTTGGTTCTCAGCTATTCAATATGCAGCTGTGATGAGGAGTATCCTTTGGGTTATTTTTCTTCTCTCTTAAGGAAAGAAATACATTGTGAACATCAACTTCATTAACAACCCGTATCGAAGAGCTCACTAAACAGTCATTAGAAAGTGACTTAAACTATTGGATTGTTACTCACATATATACTGTGATACTTTTTATAAGACCTACTTTGCTTTCTGGAAGACCCTCTGTTTCAAACACTGAGACTGATAACTGACTGGACTGCCAAGCCCATGCTGGTTGTCTCACAGCTTCAGCTGAAATGACAGTGGCTTTTCTTTGAAAAGTGAAGAAAAACTGCAGTACTTATGTCTTTCATGAAGGCAAAGCTGCAACAAATTAAACCGGAGCAGTAACGTGAGTTTTAACAAAAACCTTCTCACTGCAGGCTCTGAGATGTTACCTGAATGTCTGTCTTCCCCATGGCCTGCTGCTGACCTATGCAGGATAGCACTGAAACACCAAGCAGCACTAAACTGTGTTTGTGCTGGGTTCAGTCTGACTGTAGTTAAGAATTCCCTGAGTTATATGTGGATTACTGCTGCTGCCTAGAGGGAGCTGTGGAAACAACAAATTAATTCTCTTTTAGCCAGCAACAGATTTCCGACTAAACCCTGCAACGGTCAGTATAAAGCAGCATGAAAAGTCCAGAAGGGAAAAAAAAGGGGTTTTTCAATTCATACATACTCTTCTCCTTTGACATGAAAGTAAGCTTGCAATCTCTCCTTAATTTTTGTTTTTTTAAGGGCTGGCTGCATTATTTTGTCTTTTCCTCTGTACTGTTTCCCCCTTCCAGTTTCTTTTTACATCTCCTTCCTCTGCTATTGCAAAACGCCACACTCTAAGCATTATGTTTCCCACCTACTATCTGAAGTGATTTAGGCTACCTGGCAACACAGGAACCTCTGAGAGAAATAACAAAGTAGTTTAAGGACATGAAAATCATTTAGGACAGAAAATGAAAAGCTAAAAAATACTCTGAACAAATATTAACAATAATTTGATCTGGTAAATTTAAGAACTGCTCTACTTTCTCTCTGTCCCCTCGCAAAACCAACCTCAGTGGTACATGCAAAAACATCTATGATAGGAATATGCTTCACCTTTAGCTACCTGATTTTTAACACCAGTATCACCATCACACTTATCAAGCCCTTTGTCAACTCTTTAAACATAAAGGGAATTTCACTAGAAGCTGATTTAATGTTTTAAGACTGAAACTGTTTATTAAAATCAGACAAATTCAGCCCACAAAATCTAGAACGTCAGAAATATTATTCCCAGCACTAATGCTTTGTCTTCATTAAAACCACGAACAAAGTGAGCTCAGGAGGAAAGGGCTTCCATCCTGCAACAATTTGAATTTTCTGAAACAAAAGGCAATCTGTGCCAAAACAAACCTACAAGCAGTATTCTCAGCAAGGGAATTCTGCAATAAATCCTTTCTTAGAAATGCTGTACTTTCCGTAACACTTTGTTTCCCAGAATACATTACCTGTTGGAACCAGACAGCCCACTTAGAGTCAGCCAGGTGCTCCTCCGAGGGGAAAAGTCTGTATGAAATACTCAGATGCTGGTACAGCAGGACACATGAGGAGCCCTGTCTGCAGGGGGCTCACAGCAGGATTCCTAGGAGAAATGGGAAAAATCAGGCAGCCAAGAGCCTTAGCAGAAAGGACTGCCTTCCTTATTTTGCTGGTCAAAATGGTTTTCCCCATCACAAGCAAGGAAGGCTGTTCTTTACCTTGACATTAAATCCAGCAGCTCCAGTACTCGTAAAGCAGCATCTGGACGCTCCTGGGATTCCAACTGTCCTATGCTACAGACATTTAGAGGGATTTTTCCACAACATTGTTCTCCTTCATTTGGTTCCTCTGGCAAAGGAAAAACTTTCTACCTTGACAGAATCACACATCCGCACGTAACGTTTTTTGCTATTATGAGATTATTTATTATTTTTACAATGTAATGACAGTCCTTGTTTTGGATTTGCTACTGAAATATACTTATCTAAATTAAACACCATGATTTCAATTTCAGTAGATTTTTACTTACCAAACTGAACTAAAAAGGAAAACAAAAACTAGATGTATTTTTTAAAGTTATTATTAAAAAGCATATTAAAATAGCAGTTAATGAATATCCATCTTCAGAGAGTAGTTTTTGACCTATGGAAGTGAATGGGCAATTCAGAATAATTTGTAACATAAAGCACCATTTGCATTTATTCTCTCTCCATATTATCTATTTCAGATAACCCGCTTTCAGGTCACACAAGGGCATACACATTTATACTATGTAAAAAAGTGTAATTACATAGGCACTTTGCACAAAAATAACTGGGAAAGTCTTCACTCTAAAGAAAAAAATTGTCCTAAACCAAATTTTCTAAATGTTATATATCCACACTGAAGGTCAATCGTGGTTCAACTGCAGTTGATCTGAGTGTGCTACAGATGTCCTTACCTCTGAAAGGATTAGATTTTGGTATAATCCCATAAGTGGTAAAGTGCTGAAATCCGCTCTGAAAACAAGGGGCCTGTCTTTAACAGAGTATTTTACAAACAGAAGTCTGCATTAGAAAAAATACACACTCAAAAGATGATGCAGTTGAAGACAAGTTTTAAGGAATAATGTACAGTTGAAAATAAATGGGGATATACTGAAAGGTATGCTAATATTCCAAGATTCTTATCCTCTCATACCTCTGCAATGACAATAATTAAGCCACATAAAAATCAGAGAAGAAAATTATGTGGTTTTAAATATACTTGATTTTGCAAAAAAATATTTAAATACTTTGCTCAGCCACAGCTGGGAGAGCACAATTAACATTCAATTAATAATAATAACTCTCATATTTTCTTACAGAGATGAAATGTAGCTTTTTTGTGTTTTAACTTAAATTTGCTACTAATTTGTCAGCATTCTGCTTTGCCTCCTCTTTTGTCAGGGTACCTTTGAAAACCTTTTGCCCAAAACAACAGGCCATTATTCTGATGTTTGTTTCTTATGTGGTATGCAAGCTACAACAGCAATGATCTCTTTTGGAATAACACTGGATTTTTTTAATAATAAATAGTTATTTATCCAGAACCAACTCCCTTTCAAGGCAAATTTTATGGAAAAAGCAGTATTGTGGTTTTTTTTAGATTCCCTTAAGTGTTGAGAGCTGGAGAGCAAAGAGGAGTATTGGGGAGCAGAGGAGGGGGTCCCACCCTTGAATACTACGGGAAGAAAACAAAACACCACCACTCCTCATGAGGCTTGGTTTGCTATACATTGACACCACTGTAGATAAAAAATCACTTCAAAATCCTCACATTCCAAAGTACACCACCCATACAGGCAGTATAGTCTACACTTATTTTCTTCCTAATTATTTTAGAGTTTCAAGTTCAAAATTTAGATTTAAAAATAAATCACAAGTCATGTCTCAGGATACTGCTTTTAGATAGGAACTAAAAAGTTGTCACCCGCTTATGCCAGAAAGCAATTCTGTCAGATTAGATTAACTAATGAAGACAAAACTTCATTGATTGGCCACTTATCATCCAAGAACTCTGCATTTTACTTCTCATTATTTTCTCACATTTCCATGTACAGGACTAATATCAAGATGTCAAACAGAAACATAGAATCAATAGGGTTGGAAGGTACCTCTGCAAAGTATCCAGTCCAACCCCCTTGCCAGGCAGTGTCACCTGAAGCAGGTGACACAGAATTAATCCAGGTGGGGTTTTGCATGTCTCCAGATGGTGAGACTCCACAACCTCCCTGGGCAGCCTGTGCCAGTCCTCTGCTACCCTCATTGTAAAGAAGCTCTTCCTCATGTTAAGGTGGAACTTCTTGTGTTTGCCCATTGCTCCTTTTCCTGTTGCTGCGCAACACTGAAAAGAGTCTGGCACCATCCTCTTGACACCCATGTTTGAGGTATTAATATGCAGTAATGACATCCCCTCTCAGTCTTCTCCAGACTAAACATGCCCAGCTCTCAGTCTCTCCTAAGAAAGATACGCCAATCCCTTGGCCATCTTTGTGGCCCTTTGCTGGACTTCCTGCAGTAGCTCCTTGTCCTTCTTGTACTGGGGAGCCCACAACTGGACATGGCACTCCAGATGTGGCCTCACCAGGGCTGAGCACAGGGGGAGGATCACCTCCCTCAACCCACAGGCCACTGTTCCAATGCACCTCAGGATACCACTGGCCTTAATATGAAGTTGCCAACCAATCTTATCTCAACACCTAAGCTTTAGGTTACCACATGGTTTAGAAATCCTTAAACAAATATGCAAGTCTGGCCTCACAATTAAACCATGAATTTTTTTATAACATTGTGATGGTATTAAACGGAAAGTCTGCATTGCAAACTGACGAGTAAGTGACAGTGAAATTACTTCCATGTGATGAAAATCAATTCAGAATCTTCAATATTATTATGGATTAGCAATAAGCCTCATATATGAAACAAATGCACATGCAAGATAGTAAATGAAGTGGCAAACATTTTTAAATAACATCTTTAATTAAAGTTTTTGCAAAGGCAAAATATTAAACTTAAAATAGGTCTTAGTACATCAAAATACTAAGTTCTCTAATCGTATTCCAAGCATGGCCTTTGAAACATAATATCCTGTATATCACAGAGGAGCAACCTTGATCTGCAATTGTACAGAATGAATTTTACAAACATAATAAATATATTTACCCCCTTACACATAACAGTATATGTACAACAGCAGTTGACAATAGTAGCTCAGAACAGCAAAAAAGGATAGTCCCCCACTCCATAATCTATTGGTACCCTATGCACTCTGGAACATGTCTCATTGGATGACTGTACATATAGCTAACCCAAGGTAGTTTTTCCTGTTTCAAGAAGCTCCTTTTGTTCCACAACATCTAATCCACCAAATAATAATTAAAAAACACACTGCATGAACTGCCTGAAAAAAGTAGACGACATGGAAACCAATGTACTGGTTTTTACACATTTCCCAACCAATCACAGCAATGGGAAAACGAGACTTTAAATGCCAGACACCAATACAGAACAATATGCAAGTTTCTTCATCTTGTATAGTCACTAATCTTGAAGTCTGAGAAGAATTCTAATATCAGATGGGGTGCATGGGTGGTGGGATGGCACACAGTAAATCCCACGGTGCTGTGTAAGGCAGCCCAGTATCAATCCAGTGTGTGTTGCCCTAAAACCACTGTTCATTTCCTGGACATCTTATTGCATTCTATGAGGAAGCTTTTGCTCTGGGGGAAATTCTGGGGGGCTTTATTGTTTTTAAAGGAGCTTTTACAAATTGAAGAGATTAAATCAATACGAACTTTAGTTAACAAGGTCTCTTAACTCCTTCACTGAAATTAAGAAATTTTACTCTGGTAGTGTTATGTGGTAACATAATTACTACTAACTGTCAAGAGATGAAATTATTTTCACAGACTCAATGAAGTTTACTTTAACACTCCTAATTGTGCAGCAAAAAGATAAGAAAATATTTATTTTAAAAAAATCAGTTACATGACACAACATGTTTCTTGCTCTCTTCTAGAAAATGTGCTTCAGAATCACATATCAATCCTGGAAATAAACTCGGACCACAACTGTCACTTTAAATAGTGTTGAGGAAACTGAATGATGTTTAAATGTAAGTTGTGAGTACAATGGAGGAACAAGGAGTATGAAATCTCAAAGAAATATTGTTGCTAACCAGCAACTGAGGGGGAATAAAAACATATTTTATTTAAATAGTCCAATAAAGTTCCTTATGTGACTAAATTCTCTATCTCCTTAAAAGAAAACATTTCGTTTTCCACTTAGATGGTTTTAAATGATTGCACACACTAAAGCCTAACAGAATTAGCGCAAAAAAGTTGCTCTTCTGATTGAAGCACTGCAGGAAATTTACTCTCTCAGGAATCATTGTCATACTGGCAAAACTGGTATTCTGCAAACTGAAAAGGCACAAGACTCAGTTTTGCCCAGTTGCTCTAAAAGTTTCCATCAGCCATCATGGTTATAATAACTCTGAAGTTATCTTCCCCATTTTTTTCCATCATAAAAAAGGTGCTCCATTATCTGTGCAAATTTTAACATAAGCCCTCTTGAAACCATTAATTGTTTCCATAATACTGAACTATTTAAATTGGGAAAAAAAAAGCACTATTTCTAAGGGGGAAAAAATCACTTATGAACATGGGAATCCCTTGCCCTCTGAAAGGAATGGTTTCTTTTGAACCTAATGAAATGGTCTGTTCAGTTATATAGTTAAAACCATGATTAAAAATTCAAGTATAATAATAAAATCAAGCAAACTACATTCTTACAGCAAGCTGCTACAATAAAATGAAATTAAAACATGCTTTTTGACTTAAAAAAAGGAACACTTGATGTAGCAATAAGAGCACAGTTTGGTATGTGCATGGTTTGACTGGCTTTCCCAAAACTTCACAGATATTTGTATTTGAAGACAAAATCTATCTGAAAAGCATACCATACAATTAGCTTGCAAGAGGCTGTGCAAGTTCAGAAAGCTTCTAAGATCCTTCAGAACAGACTAAGCTTAATTACCTTTAAAGTTCAGCTACTCCTTAAAATAGAGAGGCTATGCAGCTTCTAGTATATGTATGTGGGTGAGAAATATCACTATGTTGTATGAAAACAAAGTGTTGTATAAGTAAACTGGGTTCCAATACTATAAAAAGGAATCTATAGCTAAAGGGATGATTTTTCCTTTTATTGGTTTGGTTGTGCAGCATTATGGGAATTTTTCTGAAGTTCACTACTTAAGACTTATTGGTAACAGACATGTAAAAGGTGAGGGAAGGAATTAGTTGGTATATTATTGATTTCCTTGCAGTTGTACATAGAAGTGTCAACAGTGGTAAAAAAATAAAATATCTGCGCTGTTCAGAAGAAAGCAAACACCAATCAGTTTAAGATACCTTGAAAGCCCCCAAGTAAAAATGCAGTCTAAATGATGATTCCATTACTGAAGAATCAATTAGAAGAATCATCAATTAACTTTTCATAAAGCTTATGAATGTAGACAACTTTCTAACAACCATATGACTCTAGACATAGCCTACAGGCAGTTTTACTCATTATCAATGAGAGCACAGGTGTACAAAATCACAGCAATAAAACCTTCTTTACAATTGGTTGTGATTTTTCTACATACTACTGAGACTACAAATGCACTTGGAGGCAAATGAGTCAGAGAATGAAAATTAAAGCAGTTGTTACATACTGCTGAAATACACTTGTGACTTTGTTAAATAATGTTTAAGATGTCTCATTCTCAAGCAAAAAATAAAGTCAGAAATCATGTATGCTTCTCATGGTCTTACCTAATTCAGTAAAAATTATCTTTGTTGTGTCCTTTTTTCATCATCATTTCAAGCACCCAACAAAATGCAAAATTTTTTTGAAATGGTGAGCCACATGAACATTCCTTCCTCAACAGTTTCTGAAGTATAATGCCCATTCCCTCTCCTCATTCAGAAGTAACTGCATTTCCAAAAGCAGGGTTAGCAAGCATGACCCTATGCAGGAAGAAAATTCTTCAACTTCTGAGGTGAGAAAGGGAAGGAGGGGGGAATAACTTTGTTGCTTTTCACAAATTGAACACAAAAAAAACCCCAAACAAACAAACAATAAAAAAGGCAAGTGAAAAAGTGACTACACAAGGTTTAGTGCATCTGACTGCTTGATTTGCTGTTACCAAGACAGTCTAAAGATACTCTAACAAAATTTGTGTTCTCAAAAGCTGTGCAGCTCTCTTCATGAAATTATACGCCATCTGGAAACTTTAGAGATTAACTGCTGCAGGTAATTTCTGGCTATATTTTTAGTAAAGCAGATCTTTGATTAAGAATTGCAGCCAGGACATTAGAATTTTTATGTGATTTTCTGTATTAAAAATTTAGTCATTCCTGTGGTCTGTTGAATTATTTGTGGGTGTCTGGACTACAAACATAGTAAGCAGGTAAAGGAATGCATCTATTATGGCATTACCTAGATATTGGATTCAAAAGGTCTCCAAACCCTTTTGAAAAAGGGGTTTTGTTAAAAAATCAAGGGAAACTTATTTGTTTCAATTCAGTGATGCTGAATGACCACAAAACAGTAAGAATATAATTAACAAGTTTAACAATCTGACTTTCGTGGGGGATGAGGTGCTTCAAATTTCAAAAATGCAGCCCTAGATAAAACCTATCACATGAAATTAAAATAATTTTGAAACATAAATCATTTTACCATTTTGTAACTGCTAGGAACAACAACCTGTTTATGGGGAATGGCATTGAAAACAACAAATAGAGATAATAATTAATGAGCTTATCAGAATTAAAAATATTTTCCTTATACAAGTTATTTAAAATTTAACACCTTAATTCTTACCCTTCTGTACAAAGCTTGCACGCAGTTTAAGTAAAATTCTGACCATCCTCACTACCAAAAGGAAGTGTTCAAAGCAAAGATTTGTACACACAATAAGCATTTTCAGATTAATAATCTATCAAAGGGAATAGTTCCTTCAATCAGTGGAAGAAGTATTTTAAAATCTTAAATCAAGGGCAGGGGGGACAAAGCCTTACATGCTAAATACCAGCTGTAGGTACCTGTATGTAGAATTGATAATTAAGGTATTCCTAACACACAAAACCAGCTCCCAGACAATGCTATAGCTGCTACAGTCCATGGCTTGCTCATCTGAAGTAGTGTCTTTGTTGCCACATTTTACCTTTGTTCCAATACTTTTGTTTATTTCTGATGTGCAGATACACATTTTGATTGGAGTATATATCCAAGTCTCAACGTTTCCTGCTTTTGTTTTGTTTTTTTTCCTTTTACAGGGAGTTCTTTTGTTTTGTCTTTTAAAACTTCACCATTCTGCGTCCCCAATGGCTTTGGAAAATACATAATCTCTTCCATTAAGATTCATGATGCCATCTTTGAGATGAAATTTCCATTTGTTTTTACTTCTGTGAATCTAAAAACAGGGCAAAACCATTAACCTACTACTCTGCATCAGAAGTAAGTAATAATGCATAAGTAAATTATAAGGCCAAGAAAAATAAAAATAACTATTAGACATACATTACTAAATTATTAAAAATACTGAGTGCCACATCCAGCCTTTCCTTAAACTCCTCCAGGGGCAACGACTCCACCACCTCCCTGAGCAACCCATTCCAATGTTTAAACAACCCTTTATGTCAAGACATTCCTCCTGATGTCCAGCCAATATGTTTAATTTAAAACAAAAGAAAATTGAACAAAATTCAGCCTAAAAGTACAGGAGTAAACTTTGGCAAAATTAAAAAAAAACCAAACCAACAAAACCCCCACCACATACTGTAAGCACAGAGCAGACAAACACCTGCCATCTATCAAAATCTGCATCTGAAAGACCAAAAGATCACCAGATGACCAGATACTCAAAGAAAGCAAAGACTTTTCAGAAAGCTGAAATGCTGTCCAAGAGGAAAGTTTATCATAAACTTTTGCAGATGGAACAAAGATGTAATTATAGACCAAAGATGGTCTAGAAGAAGTTAAAATCTTACATAAGTCATAAAACCAGGAAATCCTGCTGCAATTTTTCAATCAAGCATGGGAAGGGCCACCACCTACCATTAGTGCTGTAGAAACAGTAACGTGGCACTAAACAGCTATGACCATATCACTCTATCACTCATTATTTCTAGTACTGCTTGACCTGTTCTCACTTTAAGCTGAAAAAGAGACAGTCAGTGGCAAAAGTCAGTCAGCAAGTAAATGAACAAGGAAAAGCCTGGCTTATAGACACTACTTGCCCTACTGAATGGCATTCCACAAAAACCCCTCATCAGAAGCATTTGAGCTGCCATGAGGTTAGAATGAAGGACTTCAGATGAATAACTGAATAAAGATGAGAAAACACAGGTAAGAACACAGTTTCTACAGCAAAATGAGTTCATTCCAATGAAGGTTTGTGCTGGTTAGAGTCCACACAGTTTAAGAGCTTACTAAGGATCTGAGAAATGACAAAATGTACTGATGATACAAAAAAAACTAGCTACTGAAGAGCTGCAGAACGATGTTACTGCCCTAACTCATTGTGTAAGAAAACAATGGTGGCATTCAAGGCATAGAAGATAGTTACAATGGGAAAAAAATCAATTTCCATTTACAATGACAATAAAAGTGTTGGGTTTGAACTAACAATTGCAAGTCAGGAATGAGATTCCAATTTTCCAAGACTTTCTCATGAGAATATCAGCTCTGTGTCCAGTGGGGCCAAAAACATACATGAACTAATGCAGAACATTGCTAGACCAGCAAATAAATTGAAGTGTTACCTGTGCTCCTCTCTAAACCTTATCTACCCTTACAAGTAAGATAGAGAAAAATCAAACAGATCTGCAGATGAAAGTAAGAGCAATCAAGTATTTGAACAGCAATCAAATATTTGAATCAGGTACAAATAACAAAGTACAGCTCTGATTTCAAAGACATGACTGAGGAGGGTTACGATCGTCTGCAGTATCATAAACAGCACCATGAAAGCAAAAAAGAAAAGACTCTTTAGAACTAGGAAGTATCATATGAAACTAACGGGTTTAAAAACAAGGTGACACTCCACACATAACATTTATAATACATTTATAAAACTTCTTGTCATAAGGCAAAATTTTCAAGGAATCAAAAATAATCAAACTGATTTCTAATAAGTAGAGGAAAAAACATCCTCTGTTGACCATTTGAGAAGAAGGCACTTTCTCTTCCTCAAGAAACAGTTCACAGAAGGATGGCAAAAAGCTCTACATGAGCACTGCTACCTGTCTGTTCTTGTCTCATAGTTCCAGAAGCACCCACTCTCAGCTGATGCAAGACATTGGGCAGGAAGGAACTGCTCAGATCCAAGCTGATCCTATGCATTTTAGAAGCAAACTGAATAATGATTTCTTGAAAAGAGATTAAGTCCTTTCAGAATATGTGGCATTGGAAGTTAACAATGGACACTGCTCCCTACCACGTTCCCATTCCTAACTTTTAAGAGGGTGAGGATTTCAGAGTAGTTCCTGTTGCTCAGTTTCAGCAGCTCCCAATAAGCTTTTCTACCTGCTGTTCTGAGGTCCCTCACTATTCCTTACCTCAAAACAGTTTTGGATTACAGTCTAGAGGAGACAGATGGCTAGGATGTAGGTCTTAAATTCTTTGTTGAATCTGATGGCAAGTCTAAACAGAGTCTGGGCATAACTGAAGACTTGTTAACCTAGCCATTTGCAACATAGGAGCTTTTATGCAACAAGCTTACAGATTTTTTTTCCCTCCACTTTAAAAAAGACCCCTATTCATTGTAGCCCAATTAATCGAGTACAGGAGAAGAAAAAAGAAAAGAAATCCACATCAAATTATCTGTGCACTAACTCAACCAAAAGATTCTGATACTGTCAAGACACATTTAAAAAATTTCCAGCACAGATGAATCCTTGCCTATTCCAGGGAAAATCTGATCCCCTGTAATGACTAAATTCTTGCAAGACAGTTCAGCAGAATTTAAAGCAAAACAAGCACAAGCATTCCACAATGCCATTTGACACAGCACAATGCATAGCACAGAAAGAGCATTCTCCTCTGGTAACCATCCTGTCATCCAGAAAAGATACTTTCAGTGATCAAGGAACAGTTTTCCACAAGTCTAAATCCTGAGGACTACTTTTCCTGTTTATAGCCACAATAAATGTACAAACTTAACAATAGTTCACCTCTCCTGGTTTTATTAAAGGGCACAAAAAGACACTACAAAGAAAAATAAAATGCAGCCAAATTTTTCTAAGCTTTACCCATTACCAAGTTTAGTACAACCATGGTACACAAACCTGTTTTAAAAACAATAGGTAATTCTTACATTTCCATTCACATTACAGTCTGTATAGATCTACCCGTACTTAACACTTACAAAGATATTACTTAAAAATTATAATTTGATAGTAAGAACAGAGAAAGTAAAACTCTTGGATTGTTTTCTGTAGAGATTTACCTTATCATACTGGCACACAACAACGTTTTCTGTATCAAAGAGTTCTTGTCCTTCCTCATCACTCACATCATCTTCACTGTTCAGAGGCTCCTGAAAGAAAAACATGCAGAAAGTTGTGATGGTTGGCAAGATTAGAGCTGTTACTTCGATTATTAACATGAGGCTACAGTGTTGTCTATGAACTACAGGACCCAAAACGCAGTTAAGGTGGGCAATATTAGGCTTTCAAACAGAGTGCTGATGCTTCCTACCCTCCCATCCTGAGAAGATACCCTTATGAATTTTAGTCTGGAACTTCAATGTCCAGGCCAGATTCTAAGCACTGCAGCCTTCTGTCACCACAACTATTCCATTCTTGCTCCTTCACTGTAAATGTTCATGTAAAAGTATGCAGGTTTTCATTTTTATAAAGCATCTAAGCAGTGGAAAGGTGACATCAACTGTGAATAAGCCACGGAGTTCTATTTTTAAGGGCACATAAGGAGTGATGTGACCATAAAAATAAAACTCCATGTCTTATTCACATTTGATGTACCAAAACTGAAAACAAACCTCAACATGCAAACTCTTATGTGAATAATAAACACTTCAACAGCTAAAACAACCACTAATAAACACAGGACAACAAATATACTTCCAAATATATAAGCTAAATGGAGGAGATGCTAGTGAGAGAAGAAGGTGTACTAGAGGTCCTAATTCCATTCAAAGTAATATGTTTAATTGAGTGCAAAATTTTTAAGGAAGTGATCCACTCCAAGTATCTGCTGAGAAGCAAAGGAAGCAAAAAACCAGAAGATTTCTGACATGCTGATAATGAAATCTTGGCATATAAAAAATTCCCTCCAGAACGTAGCATTAAGGTCAAGGAACAGTTAATATTTAAGAATGACGACTTATACTTAATAAGGCAACTATTAAAATATTCAAAGTGACATCAGTGCTTTTCCATATAATGGAAAAGTGATGTGAACCCAACCTGTAATTTGTAACAGACAAATAGCGTTAAGACACCACTGTAAAAGTACTACAGAAAATCTGATTATTTACAAGTTTTACCTGTATATCTTGCATAGGTGATACACACTGTGAATTACTGTTCATACTGGCGTTTCAAATGGGAACTAAAATAAGTGGAAAGGCTGTAGAGAAGTTTGGAAGCAATCTGGGAGTTCAAAATGCATCTTAAGGACAGATTTAGGGAGTACCAAGCTTCCTGTCTGAGACTAACTATGAGTACTTTTAACTTAGTAGTATTTCCCCACCCTCTATCCATTTTATACAATTTCTTATTCTTGTACGGCTTTTTGGTGCAACACACCAAAACGCAGTAAGAACCACTGGCTGAAGTCCAAAACCAAGCCAACTCAAAGACAAAATTAAGCACATACTATTAAGAATAGTATGCCTGTTCCTATCTCCTTATTTTATTAAATCAAGGTAAGATGTGTTTCTAGAACATGCTTTATAATCAAATTTGAGTTATCAAGCTTGCTCCTGTGTAACAAAAAGCAATGGAATAGCCAATGAGATACAGGCAGACCACACCTCTCGGTCCCATCACCAAACCAATTGCTGCTCTCCTTTTTGTCTACCTTAGCACCCTGCTTTTGTACACACTTGGTCCCAAGCAGATTTGACTATTTCTGTTTGCTCATGAAGGTTATACGACTTTATGACTGACCTCTCCATAACATAAAAAATATTCCTATTGAAATGTTTAAATGGTGTTGGTCACAGCTAATTTTTGCTGTGTCCCCCACACTCTCCCCAGCTGCACTGCTTTGCTAATACACACCATTTCCACAACTTCAATATTGGAAATAAACAATCTGAAGTACAAGGGTAAAAGTTATATTCTCAAAATCACTGAAGCAATTGTATTATTTGATATGGACAGTTTTCTTTAAAATACCAACAAAAAAATTGAAACACACCCATAACATTAAGTTTACCTCTTCAACTTGGCCATCTTCACCCCCATCTTTTTCTTTCTCTTCCTCTTCATCATCATCGTACTCTTCTTCCTCATCATCCTCTTCTTCAGACGATGTGTCTCCTGTTCCATCAACTTGGAGAACAAGTGGTGCTTGTGGTTGTGCCTGCTGTTGCTGTGGCTGCTGCTGACCAGCTGCAGGAATCTGTGCTTGAGCTGGTGTAGGGGCAGCCACTGTTGTAGGTATAACTTGAGTTTTATTTCCTGTAAACAGGATCTGCTGAGGCTGAATAATCACTCCTGTCTGCTGGGAAAGCCCTCCAGGGAGAGGAGCCAAAACCTGATGGAATATCATTGTAAGTACTGTGGCTGCTAATGCGACAGGCTACTACATCACGGACTCAAAGGAAAAAATTAAAGCATATCAATCTGACTTGAACTAATTACAGAAGAGTTACAAATATTCCACCTATATCCAGTACATAATTTTAATTTTAATCACATACCTTCTTGCACTACTTGTTGTTAATTTTCTGCATTTTATATTGCTAAACTTAAGAAAAAATTTTAAGTCTATCCATTCTAAAACATAAGCACTACCACCACAACTGAGTTCCAAACACAGCACTTAAATGTTTTAATTCAAGTAAAAGATTATTTTTAAAAATCTTCTTTATCAAAAAAATTAAACTCTTCACAAATTGTTAGTCATTCTTAAACTGTAGAACTGTGACACTATGACAATGTGACTTTGCTGAATTCAATGCTAACATAGTCTGGACACACAGCTGACCTTGTAGATGAACAACAATCTTCCTAAAACATTGTAGTCACTGCTAAAATAACCAACAAGTGTCAGTATTAGGTATTTTGTTCTGCATGTTATGTGACTCAGAATCATTTCAATTAATTTAAAAGTACATAGACTAGGATTATGCACAAAATATAACTCATCAGGAGATGCACAAAAGAAATTTTTAACTGCAGCCAGTCAATATCTGGCAAGAATAAAAGTGACATTGAAAACATTTCAAGATTGTTCATAAAATATAAAAAAACCACAAGAAAAAAACAAAACAAAACCAAACCAACCAAACAAAAAACCCATGCCACACTTAACACAACTTTCTCTTTTTTTAAATTATACTGTTTCTGAGTTTGTGTTCTAGTTCACAAAAATGCAAGCCCCTTTAATAATTACTATTACGGTTTTTTTCTTCCAAATGTACCCATTAAAAAAAATCTCCTTTACCTGCTGAATAACAGGTGCTTGTACTCCACCAGGCTGCATTTGGGGTATAACCTGCTGCTGTAGAACCACTGGCTGCTGTGGCTGAATAATATACTGAGCTCCATTTGCAGTTCTAACTACTTGGAGGATCTGGCCTGTAGTAAAATAAGTATCAAATTAATCAAATGTACAAGTTCACTTTTAAAATTATCTTAGTTTAGAAGCTTGTTTCCTGGAAGAATACCAACGGCAATTAAAAGAGAGAAACATTAAAATATTTCACTTTCATCACTGAAAAGACAGTATGCAATTGCAGCTGTGCCAGAAACAAAGAATACAGTTGTCTATGATCTAAATACGATCGTGAGGTAGGCAATCCAAAAATAAATTTACTTTTGCAGGCCACAGACTAATCCTTTAACACAGCACAGTATTTTAAATAATAGCTCCCATTTATGAGCACACCTCCTGTTTTAAAAGATAGATTTTACAGTTGGAAAGACAAATTATTGTAAACCAAAATAGAAGGGCAGATATTCACAATATAAAAATTCTATCCACTGCTAACACCATGATATTTCCAGGGTCCTGTGAAATTATGACCTTTCCTCAGAATTCTTCCCTTCTGATTGACACATTGCAAGAAACTCCTCTGTCCATAACTTTCTTTACAGTGTTATTTGCAGGTGTTTTTTGGGAAAAAAAAATCTATCCTCACACTTATTGTCCACATCTCCTTTCTGTTCCCACAATGCCTGTACTTGATTTCCTTTTGTTATCCTTTAGCATTACCATTTTATACCCTTAATCACTTAACAAAATACATCCAAGATGCAAACACACGCAAATAGCCTGAAATTCTGAAAACTAAGAGCTTACATACATTCCAACATTAGTTTTTCACATTTCTTACCAGAAAGGTGGAATAAGAAGAGAGAAGAAATTAAATTAGATAATCCTGAATTTTATACATTTCCCTCAGATGGATTTCCTGTTCTCCCTTCACAGCAAAATGCAAAGCCCTATTTACTGAAACAATTAAATGTAACTGAAAGAAGGGACTTCCCCAGCCCTAGTCTAAGAAATTACTGTAAATGCTCAAAACTGAAGTATTACTACAAAAATAACAAATGTAGGCTGCAGATTATTCTATGCCATAACAAACATAGATGTGCTTCCTTAAAACTGGGAAGATTTTGATTTTTAGAACAGCTGCACATTTAAATTTTACTTCAACTATATGCCATTAAACATTATAGGGTTTAAAACATGAGGGTTAAGTCCCAGGTGATCCTGAGCATAGGTGAACTACTCCAGCAAAAGCAGCAACTAGATGTAGAAAATGAGATTTCTTTACTTCCTGTGCAGTATAAATCTATAATCAGATTTATAAAATCAACATAATATGAAAGTACATGAAATATCAGATATGCTGCTCATCAAAGTAACATTTCATTATATTCTAAATGCTTGGCATAACAGTATTTAGAAACTATAAATATGAAATAAAGCTAGCATTGCTAGCAAAGTTAGAAATTCCACTTTGCATGCTTAGCAGGTACGAAAAACCTTAGCACACTGCTCTTCTGAAGTCACCGAAGCAGTGATCCTACTTTCATAGTAGCTCAGTACCTGAGCTTGGATCATGCATCACAAAGCTCAGAAATAGATAAAGCGGAAAGACAGCAACACCAATCCCTGTGCATCTTAGAACCTCTCTTAAGTGGGAAAAACTTAAAATTCTAACCTCCACCACCATTAGGGCAGAACCACAAGATTCCTAAGAAAGCTGGTGAGCAAAAAGTGCAGGCACCATGTAAAGAGACTGCACTACCTTGTTAGAGTGGATTCCCAGACTGCTTTTTAGCAGTAAATAACAAGAAGTAAGGCCCAGAATGCTTCCCTCTTAAACCCCCTTAAACTATAGCTTGTTGTCAATATTAAGAGAGTTACCTGAATTTGTAAGTATCTGCTGAACTGGAGTAACACCAGCGGGGAGAGCCAATGTAGCTGCAGTGGCTGCAGCACTCTGAAATACAGGAAAAGTGTTTTAACCACAAACATAATATTGACAGTGTTTCATCGCACAACACGCTGCCTGAACATACCTAACACTTTTTATTGTTGTTTACAGTGTTTGCACACAGGTTCCTGCAGCTATTAAAATGCAGACATTTCAACTGCACATTATATTACATATAAAAATTATTTTATTTTCCTTCTCTAATAGTAAGAAGACTGAAGCAAATCCACTAAATATCACACCCTAACGCAACTCCATGTGGTTTCTTTGTTTATCTGCAAGCTCAGAAGACAAACCTCTGCCTTCTCTGCTGATCTACTAAAACAGCACAACACTGCCTTGCTCACGTGGCAACTTTACTTACGCTTTTTCAAAGCAGCTAAAGCTACGGGCCTACAAATCTGAAGGAACATAAGGTACTGACTGAAGCAACAATTATGTTCGCCTGTCTTGTTTTCACAAGGCATAGTAATCAGGCTTGCACTCTTCTTCGTTCTGCAAGTGATTTGCATGTCAAGTCCCACATCACACAGCTCCTCTGAGTGAACCTACACATACTGTGTACTGACTGTTCACAGAATGACTGATTTTTTCTCTCAAGACAGCTGGTTCAAAGGTAAAGTGGAACTATCAATGAGTAATGATTTGAACGTGCAGGGAAACAGAATTCCAACACAATTATGGAAGCTCCAAACACAAAAATCTGTATTAAGTCCTTAACTTGCAGACTATGATGGACTTCTCTAGAGGCCTCTCCATTTCAAGGGTCCAACTTCAGCTGCCAAGGAAAAGCCTCCCTTCCCCGACTGTAAGGGAACCATGGCCAATTATTCTTTGTTACTGAAAGGATTTCAACTTCATTACTGGGTAGTGTGCATATTTCCTGTTTAGAAGAAACAGGATCTCCCCATACTGTCTAATCAATATAATAGCTACATTTCCCAAGATTAGAGATCACCACACAAAACTAAAACATGTTTGCACGCATCCTCACATCCCAGACAAACACAGATGAATGAACTCTCATTACTTTCTGCCTTCCAAAATACTCAAAGTCTGTCAGATGCACTCTTTCATATCAACTCAAATGTTTCTAATAAACAATATTTCCAAACTGATTGTAACACTTTGCTGAACAGTAGTTCTCTGTGGTATACAAAGCATCAACATTTTGACAGCAGTAGAATTTAAAAAGCTTGACATACTCATTTTTTCTATATCCTGAGATAACTGAGACAGGACAAAAACACATTTAACTGTTGGATTTGTAAAGTTACAAATCCCATTGAAATGGTTGTCAAAGGTAAGAAAAAGGTGAATGTTTATGTGCTCTTGGCTTGTGGGTAAATCATGCTATTCAAGTAACAAAGTTCAGGCTCTTTTCTGTAGCAAGATCAGCAGGTAATGGAAAAGTAAGAGAAGCCTGTTCCAGCTTCAAAACTTGTTGCATCATGAAACTTTGCTTCATGGGCTTTTACCATAGAAGTGGTAAGAATGTAATGAATTCTGGTCATACTACACATATTAAACTTATATTAGGGGTTGTCCTTAAAGCTTTGCAAACAACTTATTTTTCTTTAAATTAAGCCAGGGCCTTTAAAGCAATATTAACCCCTAGAGATACAGAGTGCAAGAAAACTGTACATGACCAGTTCTATATGTCATTACATAATAAGTGAATTGAATTCACATGACTAGCAAAGATCTATGTGAAATGCTAAATCACTTCTCATTTAACATAAACTTAAGTTTCAGCATATTTAATGCTTTTTCCTGCACCTAGCAAATACATTATGCTTGCATCAGTTAATGGTGGTGTATTGGTATATGCGCATATCATCATGGAGATCCATACCAGCAGTACTCCAATTTCTGATTTTGGAAAAGTTTTGGTTAAATATATTTAAGCAGAGGATCAAAGTAAGTCTCAGATTTGTTAGCAGAACTGAAGTTATAGATTACTGTTCCTAGACTGTAAGTGCAGCAGCAAAACTCAGAAAGGTGGCAGATAGGTTTACCAGTGTGTCCTAAATTACCTTTATAAGCATCTGATGACTAACAGAAATTTATATTTACTATTTAATCAAAACAATTTACACAATGACAGTGTAAGCCTGTATAAACTTCCCCTTCTCTTACCATGCCTGATGCATTCATATGTGGTATCAGCTTGGAATCTGGCACAATAACCTGCTGCTGAGGTGCTAGAAATGAAAAAACAGCATTTAATGAAAAACAAACAATCTGCCTAAATAACATCCAAGTCAGAGCAACTTTGTAAAATTATCATCCAAATGTCAGCTGAGCTTCATCACAAAAACAAATAGTAAGCAGTCTCTGGTCTTAGTAAGTTTTACTATCAAGACAATATTCAACAGCAGTTCTGAGGGGGGATATGACCACTTTGCCTTTACAGATCTTATTTCAAGGGCTTCAGTTACCTGTTCTGTATCTAGGTAAAGCAAGACTGAAAATATATTTCTGAAATTAAAGGTATTAGTGAGATGTTGATAAAATTTATGATCCCCACTATCAGAGTTCTTCAAAAACAAAAATAGTTAACTCTTAAAACAGACTTAAGCAAGAATTATTCCAAGATGAAGAGTAACACGATGCTGCAGTTAGCCTGAGCTATGCACAGTCAGCATAGCTTTAAGCTCATGATCTTCACTGTCTTTCTAACGCAGCAGAAGCAAATGAAATGTGATAAACCACCTCTCCCACACAACAAAGCAGTTTTGGTGCGCTAAAGGAAGGAGACAGCTAAACTATACCAACAACCTGTTGATCATCTGGAAGTGCATATGGCCAAGTCTATGGAACAAGCAGGTTGCCACTGCTATTATCAGTGACAGTAAACTTCAAAGTGACAGAGAAATTTGAATTAATTTATCACTGAGAAACTATTCTCCATCCAATCCTTTAAACAAATGACACTTAAGAATATTAGGAATAAGAGTTTCTGGAAAAGATTCTGGGGTAGGAAGCTTCAAAACCTGTACAGAGATCTGAGGGCATCTCCAACTTTCAGGGAAATGAAGGAGGGCAAAAGACTAAGGAAATCTCGTGAACCTCTGCCAGGACCACAGAAAGGACAGCAGGAATCACCATGTCGATCATCCTGATCCCTTCCTGGGAAGAACTACTATACCATCTCCACCATGGAGCAGGGAAGTCAAGTAATTCATAAAACTGCATCTCTGTGATGGAAGTGCTTTGATATCCTAATTACCTTTAGTCTCCGTGCTGTCATTTAGTTGTAAGCCGCAATACTGGGCGACAATAAATCAGCTTTAAGTGTGTTACCACGGGCAGGATCTTGCCTACCCTGGGAGCACAGGGAACAAGCTCCACGTCCCAGTGCAGGGAACGCGGGCCAGTGGAGTCGCGGCTGCTCCACCAAGGGGCCGCCAGAGGGCGCGGTGAGAGGCCGCCCCCACGGAGGCCCGCAGCCTTTGCAGCCACCGTGTTTATTGGGAGGCTTTCATCTCTAATAATTTTATCCCAACACACAAAACTCATTTATGTCTAGCCAAAATAAAAAGTACTATAAGAAGAAAACAAACAACCAACACCCATCTTTCCCTCCCTGTCAAAAAAGTGCCCCAAATCAACCACAGAAAAACCAACCAAAATGACATAATGGAAAAACTGATCACATTAGTTCTATACTGTGTTGAATACATGGTGGCTGGGTTTTGGATGGTTTTGGGGAGAGACAGTGAGGGATATCAACTCATACCTATCTTTCGTGCCTATGACAACATAGGTTTTCTGATCCATGAAATCAGATAAGACGACTGAAGTCTGTGACTACCACAGATAAATATTTTATGTCACAAATTTAATACCCTGAAAACTCAATCAAGCCTTTCATAGGTGGCAGATATGTTTACTCATCATATATGCAGTAAAATCCAGTAGTCTTTATCTCAGTTTTCAGATGAAATTATAATTATTGAAAAAATTTTTCATTAAATTATTAATGAACACACAAGACAGATATTACAAGAAACATACTGTTACATCTAGCTAAAATATACCTTGTACATCCACATCTACACAATGTGCAATCTTTTGAGACCAAAAAAATAGCTACATAGACTATTATACAACTATTTTTCGTGTCCTAGCATTGAGTTATGCTAACCAATAATGGTTTTCTGAAATAATTTGCTCCTAATGACATTACCACCTCATGACTAAACTGTCAACTGCTTATGCATATTGGCTTGAACTAAGAGCTGCTAATGGAATTTTGAAAGTTGTGCATTCTGAAAGCACGTTATGTCATAGGAGACCAAGCTTCTTCAAAATCTTCTAAAGAATATGACTTAAATACCAAAACACTTTTCCCCAGCGACAGCTTTCTTGACCCATTGAATAGAGGCCAAGTAGAAAGACAGAAAGTTAACCACCAGATAACCATTTCAGATTTAGAATATGCTAAGGAGCTGGACTAACTTCAGAGTGTTTTGCCAGAGTGTTTAGAGATAAGTCTGACCTTGCTGAGATGCTGGAATAAGGACCTGTTGTGGCTGAGACTGCTGCTGCACAGTCTGCTGTGGCTGAGGTGTGTGATGATGGTGGTGATGATGCTGCTGTTGCTGCTGTTGCACCTGCAATAAAAGCTGCTGCTCTTCTGAATGGAAGCCATCTACAGCCTTAGACTGCATCAGCTTGTTCTCCCACAGCTAGTTTGGAAAAACAAATAAAAATATCTGTGTAAAACTTTTACTCTACAGGATTTGTAACAATATAATGACAGTACTCCAAAACTGAGTTTCACAGCTTATTTTGTGCAAAAAGCCCAAAATGCCTTCAGGCAGATACAGACAAAAGGTAACTCCACAGAAAAGGAATTAAATACCCCTTTGTCAGTGCTTAAACTTGAACATTCTTTCTTTCTTCCAAGTGTGGAAGATTCACAACAACCCTAATAGAAGCATGACTTGAGATGAGCTGGCAACTTTAAGTAAGACTTCAAGTTTTCCATTTCCCTATATTCTTTCTTTCTTACCTCTTTAATCACAAAAATAATTCTTTATTACAGTTTTCCTCAAGCCACTTCTTGGAACTCCTCAATAAAAGTTGCTTAAAGACTACTGCCTCCTACAACAGAAGCTACCAGTATACCTAAGATAATGCCTCTCTACATTCATTTAAACAGTTTCTATCACAATATCAAATTCAGCTTCTCCAGCCCCACGGTTCTGTATGTCAGCTGACATGTCTCCAAAGGACAGACACAGAAGCAAAAAAGCAGCTCTTGTAAAAAGAGCAACATGAGTATTCCGTAACACATCAGAGTCTAAAAGACTACAGGCACCCAGGACCCATGATTTCAAAATCTGCTTAGGGCTCCCCTCCGCTTCAATACTTCTTGTCTTCTTTTCCTTCTTGTCTTTTTCATCATTAATTTTTTCTGACATCATTGTGTCTCTAAAATAAACATATTTTTCTCTTTTTAAAGATGCAGTGTTTTGGGGATCAAAGTAACACTGCATTCAGATGACTGCTGTCAGATTAGGGATAATAACAGGGTGAGCAGACCTACCTATACAACAGTGCAATTCACATGATATGGGGTTACAGATATGTAGATTACAGTACTTAATTAACTAGAAATTAGTACTTCTACGGTGAACAACAGTAGCCAGATTTGGAAACTAAGTGCGGTATTGGTCTATTAAAAAGAACTTTTAAGTTCAACTTACTGTTTTGAGTTCCATGAGAACTTGTTCATCTACTCCTTCATCCAGAAAAACTTCTCTGACATCATTAATGACATCTTCAATTACAGACCTGTACAATTTAGGCTTTAAAAAAAACCAGTAACTAGTCAGCACGGTTTTGAAAAAAATCTGTCACTTTAACATTAAAATAAGATTTCCCCCCACAAAAAACTGCATTTCAGAATACATCACATGTTTCCAAGTGACTGAAATATCCAGGAAGGTATAAATCAGGAAGAACAGCTCAAACAAGGTGAAAAGGGAAGGGACTGCTTACGATATTCTGTGACATAACTACAGCACAAGAGTTATCAAGCAATGAAGAGCATAATTTAAAACAGAGACAAGGAGACTGTTTTCCATTCAGTTGATTTATTTTCTGCTTGAAAATGTAGATCCTAAACACGTAAAAATGCTGAGATGTGTGCAAAATTCATTAAAGAACATTCAAAGTTTGAAAGTATATTAAAGACAGGAAAAGAAACTTGTTAGCACTTGCACCAAGTATGGCTCAGAATGATCTTGAGCTGAAAAACACTGAATGCTCAAAAAACTGGAAGGATTCACATGAATGTCCTGCTCTTCCTTACATACTTGTTTTCAGAAACTCCTTAAGACAGGATACTAGGTTAGACAGACTTCTGTTTTCAATCACTACTTATGCTTTTACATTTCTAATTATTCATGGGGAAATACTAAAAATATGTTGTTATTATTACATTGCTTTCACACCTAAACTATCAAAAAAAGTAAACTGTCAGCTCACTTTAGGTTGCCAAAAGAGGTTCTGGAGCCTCCATTCCTGCAGACACTCAAAAGCCATCTGGACATCATCCTGGGCTCTATAGTTGGCCCTGCTTGTGCAAGGGGGTTGCAAGAAGACCTCTAGAGGTCCCTTCCAGCCTCAACCATTTTGTGAGTTTTAAAATGAAGGTACAATTTGAAATAGAGAATGTACACACTTAACATTATCAATTAAAGCACAACATTTAATCCATAGACTACATGAGAACTGTACTATGTACATACTGTACCTTTTAAATAGCATAGTTCGGACCTGTTTCTGTATGTATGAACCTCAATGGGATTTTGGCTAGGCTTAAATATCTCTACTATCTAATTGCAAGGCAGCACTACAAGCTGTAAATTATGGTTGATCTATCTCGCAGCCTGTGAACCACATATATTTCACTGCCAAAGGCTGCTACTTGGGCTGCGAGTACACCAATTTTAAACTATCAGAAAGCAGCCACAACTTTCTCCAAACTGTCATTCTCCTCAGCCCCACTGCTTAACTCCCTCAAGCAATAAATCCTCACTGATGCCACACACATCAGATATGCTGTATATATGGAAAACAATCATCTTGAACCGGTGCAGTGGGTTTGGCACTCCAGGAAGGCTGTGCCTCCAACGCACACACAGGAAATCTGCCAAACACAAGCAGATAGTCCAGAGGTGCGAGAACTACACAAATTTACTTAATGCATTGAAGCATTTATTTTATGCCCACACATTTTCTTTATGCATTCCAGAAGTGTTACATTTGTTGCAGACATGCTAAAAATTGTATTTCACATGTTGTGGAATTGTTATGCCTAAATTATGGAATAATGTAGGTAGACTAGTAGCCCATGATTTACTAATCCAGCGAAAATCTGAGTGGTCAATAAGCACAAAAAAGAAACTAAATATCTTTACTTTTAGGTTTAGGGGGGGGAAAAAGGAAAATAAAACATAAGAAAATGCATAAAGATTACAAGGGAATAAAAGAACCTATCTGGAATTTAGAAATAAGCAGTCTGATGGCTGCTTAGTGCATTATGCCCTTACTGTTTAAAAAAGCTCCACACTGGGACATACTCAAGTTATTTTTTTTTTGTTTTTACAACCCCTGCCCCAGCCCCTTCCCCCCAGAAAGAAAAAGAAGTACAAAAATAAACCAAAAAAATCCCAACAAAACCCAACACACCACTCTATGTTATTGATCACATTTTAGCTTTAAAACATGCTGCTGCAAATCAAGTAGCTGAAATGTCGTCATTCACTCTTTTATTACTAGCCTTTCAAAAAAAAAAAACGAATTAAAATTTCTGGCTTCAAGTAACAGAGGAAGTTCGCCATCCTCGACAACTACAGTTACAGCACCTATGTCCACAACTTAACTTCTCCAAAAAAACCAAAACATACCATAGTGCATGCTCTCTTATCCAGGTTTGAAATACTGCATTAACTGAGCTTATAAACACTGAAACAGACTTTCAAAGCCAGACTTCTCTGGAGTGCTAGTATTTTAAATCTGTGTAGTAACTCAGAAATATCAAGCACCATTAACAGGATTATTTTTCCACTTAATTCATAATATGCAAAAAGACATTCTACTTAATTACATTAAGTCCTATTATTCTATAATTAAACAAATTGCATGAAGCTTATACAATTCAACTAGCACGGAAATACTACTTAACCTATTCCATATATTGTTCCTTATTACATTAAAAGCATCTGTTCCTTAATGCCAAAACCACATTCTGCAAATAAATATGCTTAACCTCAAGCATGTAAGTTACTTTATTTAGGTCAAGAGAACTACCTGTATGCCTAAAATGACAATCAAAATTTCTGCAGGATGGAGGGTGCATTTTCTCCTTTAATCCTCCTCTCCCTAAATTACATATTAGGTCTACTTTTTTAATAAAACAGATTTTACACAAACAGGCCCTAATAATTTCGACCAGTAGCTATTTCCTCCTATCTCCACAGTCAGGTATTTTTGTAAGGTTTATTCACAAAGCCTTCTGAGCCTATAAAGCCCTAGAAGAAAGATACCAGCATTCAGATACAATAAACTGACTCCACAGCCCAACAGCCTGCTTGGGAATTTCCTTTTTTCCCTAGGTAGGTAAGAGAAAAAACAAATTCAAGCAGTTCTTGGTTTCTAGTGTCCAGCATTAGCTTATCAAGACTTCAGAAAGGCAGGTTAAGAGCACAGATGTTCACTCTGCCATGGCTGACACAGGATCCTTCTGCATTACTTCCAACAGCCCAAGCAAGCAGGTAAGTGCCCCAAAGAGGACACTCCTGCAGGGCTGGAGTGAGCTGAGTGCTGTGTGAGTTAACCAGCCCACCAGCAGTCTGTACATACATGAGTCCCTCTGCATGAGCCTCACAGCACACTGGATCTCAAAATGGGTCAGAACTTTCAGACTGTTCTAATCACACAGTAATATACACGATACACTCATGGCTCTGTGATTAGGAGGAAGAAAAGAGAAAACAAAACATTTGCATGCTTATAATGAAACAGTGGATGTCTGATTTTACCTATACACATTTACATAATACTTAGAAATACCCTGTCCAGTTGAAATTCTCTTTTGTACACTCCTACTGAACATCCAGCTTAGGTAGAACATCTCCCACACTGGCGGCAGCAATGCCTTGGAGAGACATTCACAGTGGAATTCTGAAGAGTATCACAGAATGCTCTTTTCCCACTTCAAAAGAGGCATATCCAGTAAAATTACAGAACAGTCTTAAGTTCCAGACTTTAAAAGAAAGCACACTGTACTGTTTTCAACATACACTAACTGTTAGCTTTAACTATTATTTATATGATGCTGAAGCTGTTTATATAAGCCATCTAAGAGTCTGAACTTGAATGACAAAACTATTTGCATACACTGCTTACTCAAAAAATAAGCACAGTAATACAATTACTGAATAGTCTAAAGACGGCATAGTAGGTGTGCTTTCCACTAAGTTTCTGCATTCAGTCAGAGAAAGCAATGCGAACAAATGAAAACTTTAAAGATTGTTATTAAAATAATTGTGCTTTCATCTGGTTTATATTAAAATGCCTCCCTCATAAAGAGTACATTGCTGTAAATGTCAAGCTCTTTGAAGAGGAAAATACTCAAATCACTCTTCAATAAACACTATTCCAAGCACTTACTACAGATTAAAGACGACAATTAAAATTCCTCATTTATTAGATACAACCACAAACACATAGAAGAGATTTGGAATCTACTATTTCATCTTCCAGGAACATAAGGGAATGATTATATTTTACTTTCTCTGTGCATCTTTAAAAGAAAACTCTTGAGTATGGTGACACTGATACACACACACTCCAAATCCAGGAGCAACCAGCAAGCTATTTTAAGAAATGCCATATGCCTTTGGGGGCTTACACTTCCTACATTCCTTCCACTTCAAGGGTACAAAAACTGCAATCCTCTGTAATTATTATCACAACACTTGGGATTTCAGCAATTTGGGTTTCCAATAACCAAGACATTATGGAGAGACATACCACAGCATGCTTTGTACATTTGACAACAGTTTGTTCCTGGTTGCTTCTGCAGCTCTCTCTGAAACATTGTTCATCTTTCTCCCAGCCCTGCAGTCACCACTGTAAGCTGGCCACAGGCAGCCAGCAGAGCACACTGTAATGGTAACTACTTCTAGTCACAATTACATCAAAGATGTGCATAAAAAAGTAATATATATAATCTACATTGCAAGCATTAAGATTTGAGCTTTTTTTATGTTGTTGTGGACTTTCACAAATATATTACCTTAATCACCCATAAAATCTTGTACTATATATAACTGTTAACATCTAATATTTCTCCTTTATTACAGAGAACAGATTTCTAGCAATTCAGATTTGATCTGAATCTGATTCAGATGCTGACGTGATGCCATTGACACATCAGGCTCCTAGTCCAGCTTCCTAAAGTCACATGGTTGCAGCATTTCAAAATGTACCTACTCATCTTTGGCAACCCTTGGGTAAGTAATATATTTCTTGCTACTAAATGAGACCCAACTTGACAAAATTGTACAATTTTACTACTTAATTGAAAATTAACCTACATACCTATCTGAAGCAGGCTCATTTTAAACTTGGCTTTTACTATTCCAAACATTGACACCTTTCAAAAGAACTTCCAGAACAGACATACAGTGAAACAAAGCAAGTCTTAGTAAATTGTTGAGTCAAAAATATTTACAAGTCCTCTGGAGATTATTCAACATACGTATTTTTTTGCTATTCAGTACTACCTCGGTCAAGAAAGAGAAGAAAAATCTCTAATTTACTACACAGGAATAAAACCTTTTCTTACAATAAAAACACAAATCAGTAAGTTCATAAACAGAAGGACAACCGAAGAAGATTCAAATCACACACATTCAATATGCATCCTGCTGAGTAACTGCCCTCTGTGTAACAGCTGACTACTTTCCTAAAATTTTCTGATACAAAAGCAGACAAAATATCAAATCAAAGATGTTTCCTTGCAATTGCATAAACCTAACTCACAAGCAGGTCTCTAACGTTTCAGATTAGGAAAAGAAAACTAAGACACTTAGCATTTTCTTTTGTGTATTTTGTAGTATACCAAATACTGTAATGAAACTAAGTAGCGAAAATTCCAAAACCACTGCTCTGCCTGGAATGCAATAAAATATTTGTACACTTTAGGCACCAGAAACACACATAAATCATTGAGCAGCATCTGCAGCCCACGACCCACGCATAAAACTTGAACATTAACTTCACTTTTGGGGAGACAGCTATAGTCAGACCTTGGCAAAGCGCCATAAAATAAATACCACAACTCTCCTTGATACACTGGGTAAGAACCGTTTAAACACTCTTTTCCCCACGCAGCAGAAAAGCTACTTTGAAGACTTTACAGGAGCACAGGAATGTGTGCGAGCTGTACGCCAAGGACAAAAAACCCCAAACCCTAAACAACCAAAAAACCCCACAGCAAAACCCAAAACCAACCAAGCAGAATAAATTAAAAAAAAA
>VXBC01001445.1:241216-366873 GCA_013399945.1 Ploceus nigricollis | reverse complement strand
GACTCATGTTCAGCTGCTGTTGACCAGGGCTGGGCTATGGTGGCCACGCCAGGGCAGAGTGCTGGGAGAAGGGCTGGCAGCCCTCACAGAGGAGGTGGCTCGGGCCCTGCTGTCCAAGCTGCGGGTCACAACTGGCACCAGACTCTGCAGAAATCAACATGCCTCACCTCAGTCCCCGGGAGGTTGCTCCAAGGTTGCTACAAGTAATCACTACAAGGCAGAAATGGCTCTTCTGGGCCCACAAGGAAGGGGTTCTGAGCCCTGCTCTGCATTGTGAGCACTGGTGCTTTCCATCACAAGCTGTTGACTAAAGGCTGCCCAGGCCTAGGCACCACTGTTGTAGGTAGTGTGCCACCACCTGGGCTGGTATCTGAGGCTAGAGGTGGCCAGGAAGAGGGAGGCAGCACAACCTAGGAATTTACAGCTGTCCTTCCTCAGGGTCTCGTCAAGGCCCACAGGTGCTTACTGATCTGCAACATTGCTGCTTTTAACAGTTCTTCATCGAGCCGGTGGCAACAGGATCTCCCATCTGTGCAAAAGGTTGTCAGAGCTCTGCCAGCTGGCTAAACTTCCATTTTCCCCTCTTTATTGTCTTTTCTTCCATTCCCTCTTTATCCCCTTTCTCTATGGTAACCTACAAGAGGCATGTAATATGGGAAAATCTTCTCAACTCTGAGTATTGTTCCACCAGTGTTGACCACTCCCAATTTCACTCAGTCCTTAGCACAACTTCTGAACTCCACTCATTCCTTAGATCTCCACCAATGACTCACTTGTGCGAGGTCTACTCAAGCATAAATGAAAAATAATGTTGAATTCTGACTTGGCATACACAAGGCATAGTAGGTTACATCTCTTCAACAATTGTGGTGGTGTAAACTACATTTGTTAAATAGCCTTCAGCCTGAAGTCCTCTCTATTAGCTAGCCCTAGTAACAAGTTCAGGAACTCCTGTCTGGTATCTTTTGATGGGGAGGAGTTTGTTAGTGGGTATAGTGGATACAGGAGGCGTTCCTCTCTGGTTCCTCAAAATCTTTCATTTCTACAGTAATACACACTACTGCTGGAGTGCAGACTTTGTATAGGGACAGGACTGGTTGGTTTAGAGTGGATCCACTGATTAAGTCATTATTCACTGTGCACATTGCTGGAGCCCTGACCAAAAAAATAGCATAATTTACAAAGTTCTGCCATTCTCACCTGTCCAACCTCACCTTTTTTCTGGAGTTTTCCACCTGCATAGCACAGCCAACAGGACTGTGGAAGATCTGCCCACTCAGAAGCCCTAATTCATGGTCTGATGAATGAATTGCAGGGATTGATTGAGATGCTGGTGTTACTTGACTTCTGATACCTCTGATAGGAACGTAGTAGTCTCTTGCAAAAAGTTTGTACTTCACTGTGGAACAAAACTGCCAAAATGACTGGCATGTTACCAGGAAAGAATCAGGTTGCCATTCATACCCCTTTTCTCTTCAAAACAAGGCATTGCATGGCTACAGTTTCCTACCCTGGAACCTACCTGGGAGGGCCCAGTTTTTCAGAGTGGCTGACTAAATAGTTAAAAAAATTATCATTTGGGCATGTTAGCAGTACTGCCTCAGACTGGTGTCATCCTCCTTTCCCTGTTTCACCAGACTGCCTTCCCAGAAGGTGAGACCTTCGTGTACAGCCCTCTCACAGTTTCTCAGGCACTAATACCCAGTTGTAGCACAGCACTGCAAACCCCTGAGTGCCTCTGAAGAATATTGCTGTGAACAAAATCAAACCCTCATGAGAAATGCCCCATTGAGTAAGACTAATGGTCCATTTAATTCATAGCAATTCAGCTGCTGCTTGGGGAGTCAAGCGAGTTGGCCACTTCCTGAAGTCTGTTCACCCTGGCTGCCTGCGGTATGGATGTTAGGGGATTCTACTTCATTTAGCATTTTGTTCAGCTGGAATAACATACATGCTTGTGTACAGTGCAGGAGCAATGCTGATAGTCTGGGGAGCATTAGAAGGCATAAGCTACATTATAGCATTACCTTTATATTATCTGTATTTATCTGCCAGCATTCTCCTTTGTTTGCTGGGCAAGAATGAATCTTCCTAAGTTTGTGTGTTAGCCTGTCTGTCATCTTTCTCCCTGAGGTTTCTACCACTGACAACTCAGGGTGGCTTCACCAGGTTTAGCAATAATGTCAGCTGTACTGTTGGGTAGGCACTTCTATTTTAGCTATTGGGCCGGCTAGACTTGAGCCCCATAGTGAAGACGGACTGTGGGGAGATAGGGACCAGCGACCGGAAGATCACGTGCTGTACGGGAAGTTAGGGTCCCCCTGCTGTCTCCCCGCTGTTTGTCAATACTGTTGGTTGTGGCGCGAAGCTAGCGGAAGTGACGTAGCCCAGGCTATATAACACCGTGTCACCCCGAAATAAACGCCATTCACCGTCCACCATATTGGTGTCTGCGAGTGATTGGACCGAGCAGTCTGGGGTGACTGCCATGCCATTCCTGAACGAGGTCGTCACGCCTTGACAGAGGCAACAAGTGGTGCCGAAACCCCGGTAATGGACATTACATCGAGAGCAAAGATTATGAGATTTGGGTAAACTTTCTCCTTCAATGCAAAAATCGTGCCAAATATAGGATAGTGTAGGGAAAAAATGATTTGTGCGCAAGATCAAAAGCTGATCCTTGATGTGTTAGAGAAGGAAATAATATAGAATCCCACTCAATCCTAGACACAATCATATTTCTTTCTCTACCAAATGTTTGAGACAAAAACAAACCATCTTTTACAGCAAATATTTTGCTCTCAGAGACACACAGCCTACATTGAGTACCTTGAATGATTCCTGGCCTGTTCAGAAGCATCCCTTGTTTCTCCTCAGCAGGGCAAATTACTTACCACTGCAACAGTAGCTAAATTAATACAAAGGGTCTAGGATATGGTGATATCTGTAGTTCATGTTCTTTGTAGTCCACCATGGAGCTACTTCTTTTAGAATAGAGATTTTTGAACTTGTAAATAGGAAGCTGCAGGGTGTGGGGAAGGAATAAATAAATTTTCTTCAGTATGATTTTTGGGTTGACCACGCTTCCATTTTAAAGTTCTTGGCAAGTACTAATGGGTTGCTCTACACAGCATATCTTTCAAGAAGACATTTGCAAAGGGATAACTGATGTATAAGTGTTTGCTAATGGGGGAAGGATGGGACGCACTTGAATCTAGAAAGTCAAAGATGCAAAGTGTCTGTGATTGCCACAGAAAACCACCAGCTAGCAACTGAGCTGGAAGAAAGAACAAAATCTTGATGCTAAGTTAAAACACATTCAATGTAAGTTGCAATTTTAATTTCTATTTTTCTCTGTTGTTTAGTTGTTTTTTTTAAATTGAGGTTTTTGTGGTTCATCTGAAAATTGTAAAAAAAAAAAAAATCTGAAACTATTTTTCTGCCCCCAAGAGTAGACCGTGCCTTATCTCCTACACCTGGAGAAATCACTACCAGAGCAGTATCAGCATGCACTCATTTTTCTTTGAAATAATTTCTGATCATACAGTGAAGAATAGAGTACTTTGTATGAGGTGTTGCTGACAAGACTGGTTTTTAATTTCCTAGTTCTTGAAACAAAGCAAAACTTGTTTTGTTCATGATTTGTGATTATGTCTACTAGTGCCCCTTCCCTCTGAGGGGGGTGGTTGAGGAAAGAAAACAAAAATTGGTCTTAACTATATTACTGGATGACAGAATAATGCTCACCATCAGCATGCCTTCCAGAGTTGTCATCATTGTCTTGTCCACATTACCAATCTGCTCTTGTACTGGTGAAGTCTCCTGCTTCAGGCATGAAGACAACATACAATTTTCACCTAGTATCTTTATTACACTCTTATCTTAGAAACAATCTAAGCCATTGAACACTTTTCAGAAGGCTTTGGTAACACACTAGTATTATTAGTCAAAAAGTAAACCTTCTCAACCCAGTCTCTGAAACAGCATGTTTCCAGAAGGATGAGATGCACATTTAAACTTCAAATTGCAATAGCATGTGTTAAAGGATAAAACGGGAACATACACAGAACTAAGGCAGTGTAAAAAATGTTCTTAAGGAAAAATGCTTCTTTAAGTTATGTTCACACATTGTGAGATTAGAGGTTATTTTCTCCTCTAAGTCTCTCTTAGTGCTTCTGTTCGCTGGACCAAAGAGAGAATATAACCTTAAATGAAATTTGAGAAATTTTTTTGTTTGTGAGGGGTGGATTTTTTTTATTTCTTTGGGGTTTTTAAGTGTCCATACAGAGCTAAAAACAAAAATAAGTGGCCCAAGCCACAATCTGAAATGTTGGGCACAGGCAGAAGTTAAAAGCAGACACATCATAATGAAGCTTTTCTGGATGCAACAAGCCCTCAAGAGTCAGAAGGGAGGCTGACACATAACAAAACTTACATGATATGACTTTCAGACAGTGTTCAGGTACTGAATAAAAATCCCCTAATTAAATGGTATTAAATATATATATTAATTGACATTCTCCTAACAGCCTGCTCACCATGATCTAGTAGCTGGAAGCCAAAACCAATAAACATGTCCCTCTTGCCTTCAGCAACAGGTTTTCCAAAAAGGTTTTTTTAGCAAGGCAGAAACGGAATGAAATAGCTCACATCACCCTTATTGCAAGGCACCTCTATTCTTCTAGTTGGATTACTCTCACATCTAGAATTTGAAGCACAGCAATATGCTTTACCAAAGCACACTAACACCAGTTTTAAGGGTCTAATATATGTACAATTCAACAGCCCTCCTCACAGCCCATGGAGAGCTAAACCTTCTCATCCTACTGCAATGTATTTTGCATCATGATCTTGCAGAAGGCAGACAATGTTTCAGTGAAGTCTCATCTTTGAAGTACTAGAGCAGGCAAGGCCTTCAAGAAAGCTGAAAAAAGTCCCTAAAATTCTGAAGGTTAGAGCTTCTCTGAAAGAGTGTAAGTTAAAGGAGTGCCTCTGAGCTACACATTAAGCTTTTATTTCATTATTAGTTTTGTAGAGTCTCAGGCCTGCTCTGTTCTTACCAAATACTTACTGAAGCAAAGTAGGAAATTAAAAAAAAATTTTTCTTTAATATAGCCTGTTTACTGTCAGAATACCTATAGTTTTTTGATAACAGCTTATATATACCCCTTTCTCATTAGGGCATGTCTAAACTGGACAATAAAATTATGTGCTTAGTTATCCAGTCAGAGCCAAATAGAACCAATATAAGAAAGCAATCTTCCCTGCCCCAAGCAAAATACCTAAGCTGCAACTTCACAGAAGACTTACATGAGCAGGTGACCAGCTACTATCCATTACTGTAGCTCCTTCTGTCCCCATCTGTTTTCAACAGATCTCTCACCTCTTCAAAGACTGAAGAACAGCACCACGAAAGCCAGGGGACCAATCAGAGGTTTTCTTCTAAAGCTGCTACTAACAACTGCTCAACCCTCTCCTGTCAATGCCAGGGTTTCTCTTCTAGCAGAATCATAGTTCCCTATCTGACTTATACACAAACTCCATGTCAGATTTTGCAAAACTATTCCTTTTCTAGGACCACTCCTGCCTCCTCTGCTTAGGAAATTGACTTTCCTCAAGGAATCATTTCACACCTGTGCACCTTGGTCTTCATAACAGCTGTTTCGAGTAAATGATCAGCTATAGCTGGAGGAAACAAATAGGTCTTTTCCAGGCTCTTGCCATATGCTGCATTTATTTTACACCTTAGCAGAGGTTTTTGCCATCGTGGTTTTTGTGGACCAGAGATTGTGGGGTTTTTTTCACGTTTCTGGTTGAAAAAACTACACTTAATTTGTAAAGGCGAAACTTAATTGAGACACTGACTCAGTTTTCTCATGACCCCCAAGTATTCAGTGATAATGAGAATTTCAGGCATTTGTATTTCCTTCCCATGCCACTGTGTGCTCGTTCTGTCTCTGTGTCACCACGCTCTGCTTTTGCCAGTTCCTTGCTGTGCTTTTTTTATTTTTTTTCCCCTCCTGTGTTGGCTAATTTTTAACCTGGATCAGTTTCCTGATCTGGTTCATAGGGCAGCCCTACAAAAGACGTGTTAATGCAACTGAAAGAGCTGACAGGAGTAGAAATAAGTGACTAAAGGAGGAAATGCTTCAAAACAACATTGTTGCCAAATGCTTTGTCATGTAGAAAAGTCTCCAGGCTTCCTTTTATCGAAGAAGAATTGGCCATTACTAAAATGCATACCCCACTTGCTGTAATCAAACTCTCATGCTTGTAGCAGGAAGATTACTGGTCTTAGAGCACAGACCACCCCTTCATTTTTCACATGTGTGCATGTGAACACAACGCTGAAATCTCCACAAACTGAATGATTCATAGCTTGAATACAGAGTACCGAAGCTTAAATAGCTTTAAAAAGTCCCTAAAATTCTGAAGTTTAGAGCTTTTCTGAAAGAGTGTGAGGTAAAGAAGTGCCTCTGAGTACCACATTCTGCATTAGTACCTTGCTGAAGTGCTTTTAAAGTAGTAGCACTATTCACTCAGACTGTAACTGTTATAAATCACAGCTACTCAGCTGTGATGGTGTTTCAGCAATAGCCAAAATATTGCTGGCTCTGATCCGTGAAACCAAATAACAAAGAAGTCAGATTAAAAAAAGCTAGACTTAAAATACCAATTAGTCTCCTCATACACAGTGTCCTACTTTACTGATCCAAAGCAGAGCTGTACATAGCATGCTGATAAATGTTTCTACTGATTACTGCCATATATTCCATCCAGCAGCTATGATGTGCAAAGGTCCACAGCAGAAATGAATTAACTTTAGCAAAGTTATTCCTGATATATACAAGCATCAGAGGATGAAATATCCATAGCGAAAAATTTGCAGAGTGACCTATATAGTGTGCCTTTGGAAGCCTTATGTACCTCAGGCTCCATGTGGTGACCTAAGATAGAGTAATTCACCTGGGATACACCAGAATACAGATACACAGTGTGTAACTATGGCATGGTGCTGCTCTGTGTGAGTGATAACTCTCTGATTCCTTCAGGAATGTGTGTTTTTGTGTAGCCTCAGCTTCCCTGGCACAGCTGGCAGAGTGGGAGACAGCATACAGGCTGCTGCCACCAAGCAGAGATGTGCTGTGATGGATTTCACTCTGTGGTTTTTCCTTCAGCCACATGTTCACATGTCTGCTAAAAATGCTTTTGTGCGAGGCAGGTTTGTTCCACTTCAGATGCTCACTGCCTCCCACTTAATACTTCTAATACTTCTGTTCCTTTGTGCCCAAGTAAGTGGCCTTGCAATCCACACCAGCTTCTGGGTTGCCGAGAATTTCATAGAGCTGATTTAAGGGCAAGGAGTCTATAGCTTTCATGGAAAAACCACAGGTGTGCCCTACACTTTGCAACCTGTTCAGAGGTGATCCTGTGTCCTCTCTGGGACCCAGCATGAGAGGCATCAGACAGACAAGCAGATTTTTTTTTTTCTTCTGTTGATGAGTCTTAGGGTTGTTTTTCACAGGAAATGTTGTCATTCCTAACCTGTGACCCATTTCTAGAGCTCCTCTCTGCTCCAGTCTTCATGGTAATTGATATATAACCTGGGAGTCTTTGGCTTACTGAGATTTTGACAGCTGCCAACATGTTAAAAAATGGGAAGCTGCACTTACAGACTGAAACTCACATTTTCCCTCAGCTTCTTCCTGGTCCCTGCCTTGCTGCTTTGGATGAAAGGGAGTTCTTCCATCTTAAACATCATCTTCCACTAGAGATCTCCCTAGATTTGCAATATGGCCTACTGACATCAGCCATCTCATTTCTCCCACTGAGACTCTGAGCAGATTAGTGGTCAGTGTGGCTATGTCTCTGTTGAAAGAAAATATTTCTAGTGAGGCATCCCATCACATCTGCAATATTTGCACTATTTTATGGTATGAGCAGAACACCTGCTGAGGAGAAAACTGAACTTCCAGTTTATAGAGTTTTCAGACAGCTGGATTTTTGCTGGAGAGACTGACCCATGCTCTGACCCATCTGTTCAGATGCAGACACAGTTTTAAACTTACAGGGTGAGGATGCAATGCTGCCTTTATTGGATGAGGTCTGTAGGCACAAGGGATGATTTTTCCCAAGGAGTTCTAGCTGTCATTGCAGCCAGCCCTGGTAGTGTGTACTTTGAGCTCAGCTGGGCTGACCTCTCATGAAATGTTTTCACTGGCCAGCTGTCAAGGAGGTGCTGATGGGTATCATCTAATGTGAAGCGAATGAGAGTACCTTCAAAGCCAAAGTGATAAGGTCTCTATCCACATCATCTGAAAAGTTGTGTAAATATATCAGTGGTCAAAGCAAGTCTCTTGCCCTGCTGCCAAAGCCAGATGAAGTTGGGGATGAGGCTGGAGGATGCAACCAAGTGGTGTAGAACTAGAAAGACACTTTGTTTTAGATCTGACAAAGCAAGATGACCAGCAGTAGTGTTTGAACTGTGCAGCTTATTCTCTTTCTGTTACTGTAGACTTCTGCAAATGTTCATGTCCCTCCTGCCCCCTTTCTAGCTATGGCTTTCAAGATAAAATTCACATCTCTTTCTGAATGGTGTGTCAGCTATAGAGTGCTATATTGATATCAGTGTAAATTGCAAAAAAAATGAAGGGCACAGGGCAGGCACACTCAAGGTCTGTCACCTTGCAAATGCTGTAAGTCTGCTAAGGACTTTGAAGGGAGAAGATGTTCTGGGTTGGGGAAACAATGAAGGGACATTAGATCTGCATTCAGCTGGAGCTCTACCACTCCAAGGCAGCCATTTAATGCTGTCCTGGTTTTCCTATCATCTTAGAGGTACCATCCTTTATTTAATTCTTCAGATAGCTTGATTTCTTAATGTTTTAAACGGACTATGTAATATTTAAATGGAAGGTGATAGGAAAGAACAAAGCGATATCCTAAAATGTATAGGCCATGGGTTTTTGGATGACTTGAAAATATCAAGTCCCCTGAGGTATATCTTAGTAGCTCCTAGGTGGAGCTCCTACATGTGGCTGACTTGAATCCAAACATTCAGACCCAATTACAAAACGTAACCAGCCTGGATTACCACTGATTTTATAAAAAATGTTCAGTTGTTACTATATGAATGTGAAAAAGAATCTCTCTCTTAGGTAGACAATTTTTTTTTCAAAGTTTTTTTTTTCTTTTTGTGTAGGAGAATCCAGACATAATGGGGCTTTTCCTACTAAACTTAAGGAGACTTATATCAGGAAGGGAACTATAAGGAACTCTGATCATGGCTGCACTGTGAATGTTTCTTTTCCGAGCTGAAAGTAAAAGAGGTAGCCACAAGAGGGAAGCAGAACTCCTATGGCAGTATAGTAACCCTAGCAAAAAACAAATCAGAAATACACTTTCAAATTTTCCTTCTTTGAGCTAAAGCTGTGCAGTAGCCCTTGCATTGATAACAATAATTGTTGGCTGTAACTCCTATGAATGTAGCCTCAGTGCATGGTTAATACTAAATGGTTAATGTAAGCTGAAAATTAATAACTCATAAATCATTTTCCTAAACCTAAAATTTAGGTAAGAAACTACTTCAGGAGAGATTGAAACTGATTGTCATGTGTTTCTTTGTAGATGGGAACTAAGACTGCCCCCATTAATCGAAGGCATATAGTTGTATTTGTGCCAGGCTCTAATACAGAAAGATAATTTTGTTTTTGGAAGAATACTTTTTATAACAATTTGCTTCTTAGCAAATACGTTGTAAGGATGTATTTAAACAGTTCCATTTCCATAGCACCTCAGCAAACAGATAAGGAACTAGCCTCAAAGGGTGCTATTATTTATCCTATTAAGTACTTTCACTGGGCAACAGGCCTTCTAGATTCAGTAAGCTCAAAAGAGAAAGCAATTTTGATGGAGGGAGAGGGTAGCTCTGGTGTCTAATTTCTGCTCCAAGGACTATTTCCATAATATACTCAACAGAATTTCATAAACTGCAGTCAAGGATTGACAAACCTGGTCAGTACTCTAAACCCTCAAAGTCTTCAATCCTTCTTTTCAGTCTTTAATTGTCTCCACCTCTGTATTCACCCTCTAGGTAGCCTCAAACAAGGAGAAGAAAAGGTTCCCAAATCCCTTCACTTCCCAGCAGTGCAGTGTTCTGACAAGTGCACAGCCTTATAGTACACAATGCTCATTTTGAGTACAGCAGCAGGTTGGATTCCTCAAGAGATGGAGAGTAGGGGAGGGGAATACCTTGCTTGAAAACCCAAGCTGGACTTGGCTGTATAGAACTGTGGTGGTTTGGGTCACATACAGGAATAGTTGGTGTTTGCAGACATCTTTCATGCAAATTTATGAGAGCTTCTGGGAATTATGTACTTCCAGGACGAGGCAACAGCTGCATGGGGGTTGATGAGACAGGATTAGTGGGCTTGGCTGCCCGGACTTGGACTGAGCCACAGCGGCTTACCTCGGGGTGGTGGGGAGTGGCTGTCTCTTTTAAGAGTGTCCAGAAAATAAAAAGGTCAAATTTTTTGTTGAATTGTTCTTTCCATCAATGCATAATTGATGGAAATATATATCCTTGCATGCCTATACAACACACACAAATGCTTTTGGTTTTTTATAGAAAATAGTTAAATATTATCCTATTACAGCATTTTTTGTTGGGAGATATTTGAAGGGCTTCATGGATGTAAATTTAAACTGAGTATGTGCATGACTGTGCAGACAGGTAAGGATACTTGGGTGAAAAGGCTAGTCAACATCACTGAAAAATTAATTTGTCTGTTGTCCTTTTCTCAGCTAAACATGGAATCAGCTGAGGTAGTCAACTCTTACACCCAGTTTTGAGATCCAACTGGTTTACAACGGGCCAAATTCTGCATGGAGTTCACAGTCTTGAAAACCGGTGAGACTTGTGATTCATTGAGGCTGCTTGGTGCAGCAGGTCAGTAGTCCAGGCAAGAACCTGGCAGTGACCACTAGAGAGCAACAGTCTCTTCACTTCTGAGAACCCATGGAGTGCGAGCACGCAGCTAAGTGCCTTGCTCCAATCTGTGGTTCACTTCTCCAGGTAAGACCCATACCACGGACCCCAACTTACCAAAGTTGGGAAATGCCAGTCAACTCAGAGTTTCATCATGCCGTGTCTGCTGGCCCTGAACAATTTGAGAGCTGATTTTGACTATGTGGTTCAGATCCAAATCTAATTCTATTTGTTCAAAAGCCTTCCAGTCTTTTATAATATTTATATTAATTTTTACAGCATTTGTTCCTTTGTTCCCAAGATCAGTATTTCTAGACTGGCACTCCCCAAATCACATTTTTTTGCATAGTTCCTGACATGTCACAGGACTTTGTGAGGTATTAGAACACATTTTTCTCTGCTGTGATTGTAACTTCAGCATATCCCATTTTGCCACCAGCACTCCCCTGGGTGTTCCCCTTGCACCGTCACTTCCTGACAGCCACAGCAAAAGGCACCTGTAACAGTTTGGGGAAAAAAAAAAAATCAACCAAACCTGCTGACTGCTGCAGTGAGAAACAAGGTTTGGATAAAAGGTAGATGGGCACAGGGAATGCCATAGTAGTTGAACTCTTAATCTCAGTTGAAAACTGTCTGCAGTTTTGCTTTTGTTTTGGTTGACCTGAAGTCAGAACTCTGCTCCTCTACCTTGCATTTGTGCACTGACATGAAGTTTTCCCACTTCATTCCCTTTCAATCTGAGTACTCTCTGTATTAGTATGATTGCTGAACTGACCATGCCCTAACAAATTTGTTTGCTTCCACAGAGGAGTTGAGCTCTCCTTTTCAGTCCTGCATCACGAAAACCTTTACAAAAGAGGCTCCCAATTTAAGTTACTTTCAGCTGTATTCAGCCTGTATTCAACCTTTTCCTTCAAAAGCTCATTAGCCTGGGCTGACTGCTCCCAGTTTATCTACAGCCCCTGGGGTAGTAACAACTGGGAGACTGCAGAAGGCCCCCAACCAGGGAAGGACCAGTCTGCCCAGACCTCCTGAACCCCAGCATGTGTCTGCTACTTGTTGAAGTACCCCAGTGCTACTGAAGGCAGTACTACAGTCACCCCTGTCCATTAGGCTTTGCTGTCCCATTGTTCAGAGTTGAGAAAGACACCTGTCATAGCTAGTGTATAAAATACTATTCCAATTACTTTTTTATATACAGCAGTTGCTGTTAGGCTTCTCATACTGTGACCAAAAGGAGAAGAATTGTTTCTGAACTGGTGCACTTCATGTTTCAGACACATCTGCTGTGACCCACACCTGCACCTAAGCTGAAACAGTGGGCTGCTCCTCCATCTTTTGCTTCATCTTCAGCTGACCTTCAGCACTTTTCGTCTTAAAAATTTACAACATATCTGGACTAGTCAGGGTGGGCAATCATGGCAACTAAGAGTACTGAAAGAAAACTGTGGTTTTTTCCTCTCCAATTTGTGCTATCTCCCTCTAGTGATGTCTTTTTTCTTGGGTACACATTGCACTGGCACTCTGACCTCCCCATCTCTTGTAGGATGTTATTTTGGCTTATCTCTAAGGACTACACTGTTGCCATGGAACTTTGAGCTCCTTGGTTTTAAAATTTCTGGGTTTTTTTCTCTAAATATTTCTTTTTAAAAACATTATTCATATTAGTAAGCTATCAGGATTACTAAAATCCTACCCTCCCAATTTTATATGTTAATTTCCAAAAGTCACTGAGTATCTGAATTGTAGTAAAAAACTCTTAGTACTAACAGCCACTGAATCTTAACTTTGTTTCTTCTGGCTGACCTGATTTACTCTTAAATAACAAATATGAGGCATCGTACCTCGTGTACCTCCATTTTCTGATACTGTAAAATAGTTGACTTACTGTCAGTTGTACTGAGTTCAGAGCAATACTCTGAACAGCACTTATGATGAGTATCTGGTTTTATTTGGCCAAGAGAAGTGCCCAGATCTTCAGTCTGATACAAGGAATGCTTTTTGAGAAAAACAACAGACTGAAGTGGGTCTCGGTGACTCTGAGAGAAGTGGAAAGATGTATGAAATGACACATGGCTTACTGAACTTTGAAAGAACACAGAGAATCATAGCAGAGGACTCTACATACTTTAGACCTGATACTTGCTTTGCAAACATGTTCTGATCACAGGAAGATACCACTCTTTCATGTACTCCTGGTTTTAGTGGTCAAAGAAGAGACCACTGAGCAAGAGGCTTCAATCCTCAATTACTTTGTTTCCAAATGCTGGACCATCTTCCATATTATGTTAGTATTACTTCAAACTGCTATGTGGCTCAGGCTCTAGGCCTGCTCCATTTCCTTTGCAGTCTATTGTTCAAGCTGCCTGATCAAATGAAGTTATCTCTTTTCTCTATGTAGTCCCTTAACTTCTAATTTATGTTGTCCTTTATACCATTCAAAATATTCATTTTCCTCTTCTGAGTTCAAGACCTCTGATTTATCAGAATATACAGCACGTACGACTTCAATTTCAGTGAAAATGTGGATATGCTGTTTCATCGTAACATTTATTTAAATTTTCATGTAGTTTAAAGAAAAACATGACATCCCGTTTCAACTGATATAAAGAAAAAAAATAAACCACTTCTATGAAGTTAGCCAGTGTATAGACTTACTTATTTTACAAAATAAGACGGTAGGAACATGTTACAAAATAATAATTAAACCAATCAATGTCAATAGTGCAAAGAATAAATTGCAAGTATGAAAGAGAGAGACAGGGAAGGAGGGTAGGACGGATGGGAGGATGGATGGCTGAATGTGTGAGGGGTGGCTGGCTGACTGAACAAAACAGGAACATTAGGAAGAGCTGTGCATGTTATCACACAAATTTTGTATCATGATGTAGATTTAACTTTAGTGGCAGAAGTGGGTAAGTACTTCATCCATTAAGTGATCTCTGGGTGCTGTAAATTCTTGTGCTGGTCAGTTCTAGAGATTAATACAGCTATGCACACAAGCTGCTAAGAGTCACTGAAATAAATTTTTCACCAAATGGAACAAAGGTGACCTATGAAGGACTTGATTAGTGCACTGAAGGGCCAAAGAAATGACTGAGAATTTTATGCAAGCAAAAGAGCAAGCACCTCCAGGCTGAACTTCATACACCTTTTCCACTTGCTTTCATGCTCTTTCACATGCAATTGCTGTCTATCCTGGGAGGTTGACTGTTCAAGATGGAGTTTTAGCAGCTACTAAATAATGTGGACAGGTGTTGGATATCCTATCAAGTAACTGTCAGCCAGCAACTCACCAGAGAAGGAAGATTATTTCTGCAGTGTTTATAATGATACTGCTATATCTGACTCCTTCACAGGATGACTGAATTTAAATCTAAATAAAAGAACAAAAATAACATCAGTCAGTTTTAGTATTTCCCAGCTGAATTCACCCATTTTCCTTTTCTAGCAGAGTGTCCATAGTTAATAAATGTAAGAAACATTAACTAAAATAAGCTCAGCTGCCTGGAGATATTGTTCATCTTTTCCCCTTGTGATCAAAGACACTTCATGTTTCTAGGCAAAATTCCATACAATACCTCAAGTCTTACCGCAGTACAAATATTAAAACCCTAATGAGAAATAGAAAGAGAACTGAAAGTGAGAATCACTTCAGGGAGTAAATGTACGCTTACCTCGAAGGCACATTTCCTGCATGGAGTGTTTGAGTACTACAAAGCTTTCAAATATACCAAAGGACAGTGACTGCATCTTTCTCAAAAGAAGCAGTAATCTGAAACTAGTCAGAGAGATTTTTCCGCATGATTAAAAAAAAAAACCAAACTAAATCCCCACTACAGGCACTGCTTGTATCTAAATAATTTCTGCTACTTTCAAACTCACAAACTTCTCAGATCTTTTCCCTTCACTCCAATCAACTGTCTGTTCAAATTACTACTGTACTCACATGAGTGAAGAGTATATGTACATAAAGTACATATATGACAGTGTGTAACACTGAAAAATTGGCACTATTTAATCAATAAAAAACAGTGGAGACTTCAGTAAGGGCACTTAGGATCCCAGTGCTCAAATTCTCAATGCTCGTAATGGTGCTGGACTGATAAAAGAATTCAGGTGAGACACCTGGTGACACCAGCAATAGACTTCCTAAAGATTTTGGTTATTAGCACTCTTGAAAAATCAAACTACTTACTCCCGTCCTTAGGAAATAAGGAAATAAGATCTTTTGAGACTCTGGCTGGGGTATTCATCCTCAACTCTTGAAAATTCAGTGGCAGGTACATCTAAAAACACTCTCCAGAGATGAGAATGGATTAAAATAGCTTTCACATAAACCAGAACGCTCTTCCAGTTTTGCCTGCATAAATTCATGATGACTGGAAGAAATACTTCTGTGTACAATTACACAAGAAAGATGAAAGTCAGGTTTTTCATTCACTGATTCTGAATATTTTTTAAAAAAAATCAGCGATGAAGTGGTACAGAAATTAAGTAAAACCATAAAGTTCCAATACGTTTATCTTTCAGTTACTGGAACACAGAATGTTCTGTGCACAGGTATGATAGGCTGAATAGTTTAACAACAGTTAATAGTTCAAGGCTGAATAGTTTAACAATTCAACAGCGATGGAAAATCATATTCCTTTTATTTTCTCCCCTCTTAAGGCGTACAACATAACTTTGCTAACTTGTATTACTTATTTTTGTTTCTATGAGCTGAGGGGCAACAGGCAAACAAATCAGACACTGAGCCTGCAGGTCAGAGTAGAAAATCTCCATTTCTTTCACAAAACATTCTCACATTTCCTCTGTAACATCTCAGCACTGCTTCAGCTTGTTTTTTTTTTTTTTTTATTTCTTGATGGTGGGATTTCAGAAACTGTACATTAGGAGCTGCAGTGAAAAGCAGAAAGACCACTCAGAAATTCTTTGACTGCCTTTGAACAGGAGTGAATTTTGTAGGGGAGTTGCCATGCAACTTATCACAGCCAGCCTGTGCCAGAGCTGAGAATCAGTCACAAATTCAGCCCTGTTCTCCCAGATATTTCACAACCTATACAAGTTATCATTAATAATATCAGAAATTTTAATCCATTGATCTCAAAATTCTTAATAAAAGTTAACAGCATTCTTTCATTTACAGAGAGATGTTGCAAATGCTTAGTATTAACTGGTGTGCTCCAAGGAGCATCCTGGGACCAGAAGGGCTACCTGCAGTGGAGTATTACAGGCTTGTTAATAAGTCCAAGAAGGATTGAGACTTCACATATTTACAGTGGTGTACCTGTCTGTGTCACCAGGGTGATGCAGGTTTGAAATGTAGGTGCATATAAAAAGGGCATTTAAAAGTTCCCTACAATTTATTTTAAATTCTACCACTACCAGTTTCAGACTCAATGAAATAAATTTCATGATTTATTTGGGATTTTAACACTGTAGTAATTTTTATAGGAGTCACAGTGAAAGTGGTAAATCAAGAGTATATTAATTTTTTAAAATTAAATGTAGAATGAAATAAAATTATAAAAAAGCTTTCATTTTAATTCATTATGATTTTAAATTACATTGCCAAAGTTTTCCAAATGTGTATTTTATAGTCAGTAGTAACCTTTCAAAAGATAAATGATTTAATAAATTACTTACTTTACATTTAAGACTACCAGACAAAATATTATACAAGCGGTAGAAACAACTAAAATTGGGTACTTTTAACACTGTTTTCTCTGAAAATATGTGTAAATGAGTGGTTTATATCTTCTGCACTTGTATTTAGAAAGAGGTTTTAAGACTTGCTATTATTTCCAGCTAAGTGGGGATAAAAAAATCTCCATGACAGAAGCTTGTTAATTTTTGGAAAGAAATTTTAGGGCCCAGTTAATGGGAGTATTATAAAGATACAAGTAACTTATATTGTAGGTTCAAGATAGAACATGAAAATATGGTGCTGGACAGACTTCCAAGGATTTTCAGGAAAACAAACAACATTTTCTGTTAAAGTAATTGTGTTCTGACATTTTCAATAACCATCCATTTTACCCATCCAAGAAAACATACAAAAAACCCCCAAACCCAAAACTAAACCCCCATGTTTTTCCCTTAAATATCTTTCTAGGCAGGAATGATCCAATCTTAGCGAAGTCCCTCTGGTATCTCCACTATTGTAACGCACATTCCCTATTACTAGCAGCCACGACCATGTTCAGTCAAGATACCAGAACGGCTCAGACTACAAAGTAAAAAATTTAAGAAATTGTAGAGGCTTTCTTGTAACTTGTGCAAACCCCGTGAAAATGTGCACAGTGACATGTCACTCAAGGGATGAGACAGGAAGGGCTGAAGAGAGGGACAGCTCTGTCATCAGCTGTCCTGTCTGTAGTTCATCTAGTTCAACACAGAGACCGTTCTCTTTGTTTAAGATGCAGAGTGTGTTGATTCTTCAGAATGATGCTCAGGGTTTTCACTCTGTGGACCATTTCAGAAAGGAGATTTTATATAATTTTTCACTTGATCCTCCCTGAATTTTATTTGGCAGTTTAGAAGGAAGCAATTCAGTCAAAGGCCAAACCAAAAGGCATTGAAACAAAATGCTTAATGTGGGAGGGCATGATTGTGAGATAAAGGCTGTTTTCTGGTGTGGCTACGATGGTTGCCAGACCATACTTGAGCGCAGAACCTAAATGGTGAAAAGGCAGAAAAGGCAGGCTTGACTGTACAACTGTACTTGTTCCAGCAAAAGCCTGTGGATCCCCTCCAAACAAACCCTGACCACATTCTTCTCAAAGTACGGATCATCACAAGGAGAAAAAATTATACTCTTCAGAGCATTATTTTAAAAGCAGTAGTCCCTATTTTTTAAAAGAAAAATACCCAACCCCTGCAAGTCCTTTCTTCCAGGTCTGTTAATTTGACCACCCCTCTTGGGACTTGCAGACTGATCTTCTTTTACTGTGTAGCACATTCATTGACATCTGCAGTACTTTCTCCCTTCAGATCCTCATTCAAGCTTTTTTTCTGCTCTATTTCGACCTGGTAGAAGAAAAAGAGGAAGAAAATTTGTAATGAGAAAGGAAAACAAAAGATTCACAAATTTTCCTCAGTGGTGGTTCTTGTGCTCAGGCGAAGAAACTCTTGGTGACCTGAGAGGGTTGCAAGGAAAAAGACTGAGGATCAGGGAAAATTGGATTTTATTTACTATAAGGATTTCAGTCTAATCTAAGCAGTTCTACAATTCAGCAGTGTCATGAAATAATTTCCAGAAGAGATAATGTCATGCAGAGAACTCACATGATTTTATATTCATTACCATTCCCAGTTGTACTCTGAATACAAGCTCAGAACCAAATCTGCAGACGATAGGTGGCTTCCTACGTGACAACAGAAAATCAGCCTTAATTATAAATTTTGAGAAGACTGATGTATAAAGCAAAGAGATTTTTTAAATGATCTTGAGTTTGAAGGGACCCATAAGGATCATCAAATCCAACTCCCTGCTTCTTGAAGCAGTGCTTAACACTACCCCAAATCTCAGCACACTTCTTGCTGTCCTCAGGCTCAGAGGTGCTTTGGCCTAGAGATATCAATTTGGATTGGGACAGGGCCAAGGGGATCTATGTTTCGGTTCTAAATTTCCACATCTCTGAAAACTCAGGAGTAATCCAATGTTTTAATTCTTAAAAGGGATACTTAGGAAGATCAAATATTATCTCCAGGGAATTTAAAAAACTACTAAAAATATAATTACAATTACCAGTAAATATTTGCCATGAGAATCTTTTCAGAAACTCTTTATCATTGCTCTCAAAGAAGGCAAGTTAGGATGCCAAATTCTCTGCTGAGCATTCAGCTAACATGCAAATTTACTGAGATATTTTGGCAGGTATGTACATAGTGCACTTTCCTATCTGCTCCTCTCCTTAGGGCAGGCAGAAGAAAGAAGTATTTAAGCAGAGAAATACTGCGATTCTTTTGTCTGCACTAGGACTCCCACAGTAGCACTCCCACTAGGGAAAAGCAGCAAAACTCCTGTTCAAACTCTCCATATCATCTAATCCCCAGGAGCTGGCTGTGTGCACGCTCTTCCACAGCCAACTGCAAGCAAATTTATTCCATCTTCGCTGAGATAATCCACTGCTTATTTGCCATGAATCAATAGCAGCACATGGGTAGCTACTGCACACAGCCTGGCATGTGCCAAATTCACACCTCTTTTGTCCATGGTATTTTATTTGTCTGCCCATACTTTTCAAGACAATGAAGCATGCAAAGTAACCATGGTGATTAGCACTGCTCAATTTTACCTTGTAACTGTAGTGTGCTGAATAGTTGACCCACTTCCTCACATCGGTCTTGTCCTCTACAGAGATGGACCGAACAGTGGCTTTGGACGCAGAAGTGGTGGGCATGTCAAATTCCACATCTACATAGCGGACAAAACTGGAAGGCACTTCCCGGTCAGAGCCAAGCTCTAGGTGACAGAAAAAGCAGTGAGGATGGCCAGAAGCTGGAAAAAGAGAGTAAACATGAGTAGTCATGAGAGTTGTGTCAGATGAATCAAAACACAACGCCTAGGAGAAAGCAGCATCATGAAGCTGCAGGAAACTGAGAATCTCCCTAGGTGAATTAGTTCACAGCAAGTGTCTTACCTGCTTCAATGTGGTTGAAGTACCAAAGGAATGAAACAAAATGCAAAAAGGATTGCTAATCACTCTAGTTTGCTTTTAGTGAGTGAAAATACAAGAAGTAAATCAAGCACAGTAGGGTGAAAGTATTCGTCCTCTTGATTCCCTCAGTGTCTGTCACATGCTAAGTACATCATGGCACATCCTTCTGAAATGTTATGAAACGACAGTAAGGAAAGAGGGAATTTGGAAATATTTGATGTTTATTTGAAATTGTTATCCCCCTTTTTAACAGAAGAAAATTTACTGAATAAGGTTAAATAACTTTCCCATGTTCAAAAAACAAATTTGTGCAAAACTTCAGAATAACCATTTATTCCTCACTCGAACCCATGACAAGGTGGCTAGTTGGTAAGGATGGCAAGGAAAGGCAATGTTTAGCTCTGTCATATGTAATTGATCCTTATTATTCTTTCTTCTTTGTTTTGCTGGACAGCAGTGATGTTTAGAAATTAAAGTAGGGACTTCTAGTCAAACTAAGTTGGCTTTTTCTCTGATTGCTGCCAACTCCTTAAGCTCTTGAGCAAGTAATTTAATGTCTCTGCCTCAGTTTTTCTATTTGCAAAATGAGGATGAAAGCCTTCACAGCCACACAGGGCTTTCTGATTGAAAAGATCCTATTATCTATGTATGTGTAAATGAATGTGTAAGTAAATGAATGGAATCTTTGCCTGCCTTTATTATAGGCTTTTGGATTCCTGAATACTTGTTCACTAGGAAAGTTCTTCTCCATACAGGTCAGCAAGGTGTACAGGACGGAGACAAGGAAGGAGGAAGGCAGACAAAGGAAAGAGAACTGGGTGGGGAAAGCCCAGAAGCTCCCACTGGGAAAAGCTGGAATACACCTGCTTAGCCCAAAGTCAGCCTTGTTAAACTGAAGCCTGAAAAGCAAGATGTAGGATTTTGAAGTATGACTTGTCTCAATAGGATGAAATTAGGCAGTCTTTAGAGGGCTTAGGCATTGCAACATCCCACTTGACCTCTGAAATAGGACTGGAAAAAAAATTCTACTCGGTGTAAGTCTGTTAAGAATTTCATCTAGAGTCAGCCTCATATTTCAAAATGGTCTAGCCAAAGTTCCCTCACCGCTGGAAGGTTTGTAAAATAATGTGTGTGCAGCAAATCCAGTGAGAGGCTGTGCAGTTCAGCAGAGATCAAGGATATGCAGCACCATAGCTGGAGACAAGTTATGAATGAATGGGTGCAGTTATCAAGCAGATATAGAAGCTCAAGTTCTTGCAAGCATTAAAAACACATCTGCTTTTTATCAGGATTCATTATCCCAGCAGAGTACTGACTCATTTGCCCTGGTTCTAGAGCAAGGCAGGATCTCTGTTTGACAGCCCTTCCTGGCTTTTCATACATGGACATGCTTTTTCTGAATCAAGAGCTGTGGTACACAGCAGTGGTGTGGTGCTCCTGCCCACCACAGGAGAGCAGCAGCCCCAGGAGCTCTCAGGGAGATCACCATGCCCTCCAGCACCACAGTGCTTTTGCTTTTGGCCAGTTCTTGAGCGTGGCTGTGGTGAGCGCAGCCATGGTGGTAGCACAGTTCAGGATCTGACATGGGGCCCCTGGGTGACACAGCATTGCTCTCTGGTATTGCATTATGAAGATGCCTAAAACTGGCTCCAAAAATATGTGTTCAGCACTCAGTACTGGCAACTAACCCTCAGTCTCAGGCTCCCCCATCCTTTCATATCTCTTTCCTCACACTGTACCACTCTCAGCAGACTCCTCATTGTAATTCTTCCTGCTCATCTGCTTTGATATGCTTTTCCTCTCTAGTTTGCTGTGGGTTGCTCCCTCCTTCAGACTGGAGAATGCCAGCAGCCCAGGAGGAATGGCTCTGTTCCCTGGTGCAGGCCACATCCACAGCTGCAGAACGTTCAGCTTGTGCTGTGACACTCCTGAGCTGGCACATGCTCAGCTGCTTTTGGGGTGGATGTGTGTGAAGGTATCACTGGGAAGTGTTCAACTGGGCTTGAGCACACTGCATGCCAGGTGCTTTGGAGAACTGAGCTTTTCAACTCTTCATAATTTCAACTGGACACTTGGTAACATTCTCCCCATTGCATAAAAATTATGGATGTTATTAATTTAAACCAGCTCAGTGTGGTAGATAATAAGTCAAACAGATTAAGAAAGCAACTCCTCCACTGAAGCTATTGCAAAATTACCATCAGTGTTCATTACTGTCTTGGGCATGAAGCTCACGAGGCACCACCTCTAGAGACTGTTCAACAGGCTCATTCAGAGCTCTTTCTCTAATGAACAGGTACCCTTCTTAGTAAAATCAGGAGGAATCAACACACTGCTTTTGTTTTCCACCACTTGTTTCCTTGAGCTACTACCAGTTTGTTCTGACAATCAAGGATCTGATAGTTAATATATATGCAAGTGTAACTGTGATTGGAGAGAATCTGTTCCAAATGACTTATGACACTCCAACTGTCCCAACATGTTTGGATTAAAAGATATAATTTACTTCAGAAAGTATTCCAGGCAGCATGCCTAGGATCCACAGCCAAACTAGAGAAAAGTTCAAATCCAGATCCAAGGCTCTGCATAGATGTTACATCCCTGCTTCACAGAAAGAGCATTTTCCCACGATCAAAGACTGTTTGGATGTTTCCCTAGTATTCTACTGGTGGATTAAAAAAAAGAAGAACATGTGAAGCCCAGCCAGCAGCAAATGGAGCTGTAAATAGCCTACAAATAGGCATTCTTCATCAACTCTTTTGTTCATATTAATTTTAAATATGTTGGGCAATAAAGTTTACCAAGCTGTAAACATGGACAAATATTTGCTATTTGGATTTCAGCAATGTGCTCAGTAGAATCCAGACCTAATTTTTTCCTTAGGTCAATTCATAGTCAGAGTATGCACTGTCCTTCACTTGTCACATGCTTTTCAATGTTCAGTCACAAGCAGATACTTTGGCTACAAAATAATACAGACAGTGCTGATAACACTGTCTCCTAGAGTGAGAGTGCAAAGGGCCCCATCCCATTAGAAAGCATAGAAAGAAAAAAATTTAGATAAGAGTGCAAAGCTGCTGAAATAATTCTTAACAATCCGGGTGCTTAGGATGCTACAACCTGCATACAAGCAGTGAATTACAGTAAGGACATGCTCCTGGGGACAGCAGGTTTGGGGGTCATGCCTCTCACCTCTACAGAGACTGCACCAATCCACATTCAGGGAATGGAGTGAAGCACAGGAGGTCCAGCTGGCTATCCGGAGACCTGTGGAGTTCTGGGATTGTGTTTGCAAGGGACTGTGTGTCAGAGCACACACTGTGGCTGAACAGAAAGTCCCAAAATGTGTGCCTACATATGTACTCCTCTGAGCATGTCTGGCAGACAGGCATATATGCTGGAGCACCCATGCAAGGCGTATGCCCCAAGTGGTGGGGCATATGTGCCTGTTGTGTGGCCTCTGGAGGCAGGTGGAGCTGCAGGCTGTGGCCACCTGCAGCACTTCCCTCAGTTCCAATGTGATGCCACTACTTCTCCCCTGCTCTGGAGTCCCAGGCATCAAAGCAGTTCATCAGCAGGCCAGATATTTATGGAAGACCCAGAGTGCTCTTAGGGGTGAGTTACAGGTATCACAGTAAGAGAGCATAAAGTGTGAGTCAGTGGACTCATAGTTTTGTGTTTAGTGCTTGAGAACTGCATCATTTATGACAACTTTGCAAATACATGAAGTTGGGTTATTATATGACTCATGGATGGGGCTGGATACAGCCAAACGTGCACAAGGGTGGTGGTTAGATCCCACATGACTATCACTTGGACAAGAGCATATGTTGTCCATCAGCCAAATCTAAGAAGGACTGGGAATGAATGTTTCTGAGTACCACTTAATATACCTATTTGTTTGCCATATACTTTGAGACAGGAGAACCATGGGATGAAGTACACCAAATAAACAGAAATAGTCCTTGAAGGGCAAGGTCAGATTTAAACTACTTGGCCTGCCCTGCCTTTGGGATTCCCTCCCTCTCACATACCTCATGTGTCTTGGCCAAGACAGTGCTTCCAAGGCTCTTCCTTTCCCTGAAATAACATCTGATCTGACCGGAGGGGTGAGGACACTCTCTTCCTCTCAGGATGTAAACAAATACACACTGCCCTGTGTTTTGCATGATGACACTGATGGATAGATGCTCTGTGGCAGGGGTCCAACAGCAGCAACAAATCTGCAATGTATTTCCTTCCCCCTGTCACAGTGTATATACAATAAAGAGTCACAATGGGAAAGAAGGAAACAAGAGGCACAGATCAATATCTCCCTCAGAGTAGCAATGGGTAAGGCAGCATCACCTTGCAGGAAGCAGTAGAGACAGGGGTTTTGCCTCTTCTCCTGGTTTGCTACTGGCATGTTCTGTGATTGTGTTAAAGTCTGAGGGCTTTTGTTCCCTCAGCTGTGATATCTGTATGGTACACTGAGATCTTTGGAGAGAAGATGCCACAGAAGTCCCAATTTCACAGCATCTCATTCCCAGAGCTCGTGCAGATGGCATATTGAGATTTTCTTCGTAAGCATGTTATTGCTCATAAACAGCCTGGGGTGAATTTTTCATTGCTATATTTCTCTCAAGTTTCCAAGTTCCATCTTCTTACACCTCAGTCTACAGCAAACCTGGAGCCTTCCCTTTTGTCAGTGATATCCATCCAAATTTGGTGGTGTAAACTAGTGTCATTGGGCTGAAACGTGACCCAAAAGATTAGGACACCTGGATCACTGTTTTGCTGACACTATAACTCAAACTCAGGAAAAACATATAGAGAGTGCCAAATCTGGTACCACAATGAACTTTCCTTCAGGGAACACTGAAACCCTCCCAGTGACCCAGATGCACTACTACAGCATTAATACTGAAAAGTCCATCTAATTTGTAAAAAGCTGCTCTAAATCAGATAGGTCAAGAAGTAGAATTCACTACAAATAAGAATAAACCTGAGTTGTCCAGCTTTATTGTGCACCATGGATGACAGGCAACAAATAGAATGACTAGCAGAAAAGGCCAAAGGGAACAGTAGCTTGCCTACATCATTTCATGTTTAATTATGACCATGTTACTAGAAATAAAAAGACTTGGGATAGAAATACAAAAGGGGTTTCACGTTGGTATTCTCTCTTCGGGTTTAAGCTGTAATTCCCTGTCTGCACTGATTACAGAAAGGTAGCCACAAAACGGTGTTTGGAAATGTCTATTTTTTTTTTTAATGGTTGAGGAATGTCTTCTGTTCTCCTACACTCACCATTTCAGATAATTCAGAGGCATTAATTGTGGCATATGCATTGAAATATGTAGCACAGGCCCAGTATGCTTGGAAAAGATATGGCATGTGCTGGAGCTACAGCAATATATCTGATCCTGTCATTCAGTCCCAGAGCATATAATCTTGCTTTTGCAAGTTACGTGAAAAAACCCTGCTTCCAGTAACAGTACAGAGCACACATATGTTTGATGCCTAGGTTTCATAATCAAAGAATCACAGAACCATTTATTGGAAAATATCTTCAGGATCATCGAGTCCAACCATAAACCTAGCACGAATTTCATCTACCACTAAACCATCTCCCTAAGTACTACCTCTTTTAAATACCTCCAAGCAGAGACAAAACACATATTTTTGCATCTAGAAAAACCTGAAACTGTTTTTACCATTAGCTATATTTGTAGTATACATAAAACTATTACAATGAAGGGTCAGACAAATACTTCATGCAACTAACTTATGCCCTTTGGTATACTACAGAGGATGATATATCTTTCACCATTTAAACTCAGTATTTCTTATCTTTCAAAACACATAATTTGTTTTAGTTTCTTCCGGCAGAGATGGTATATGCCACTCACCTGAGTTTTTGTCAGGCAGTCGGTTTATCCTCCATACGATGGAATTAAAGGCATGCTCGTATTTGGCAGTTCCCAAAGTTACTCTCATTACTGGCTCAGAACCAGACAGACTGGTTGATCCAAAAGTGGCTCCCTTGTTCACCTTGGCTTTCAAAGATTTCTCCCCCAGGACACTCTCCCTGCGGAAGTTCTTCACCCACTCGCTTGGCACGGGGTAGCGTATCATCACATTTTCACAAGGGACCTGAGTTAAAGGGTCATGGTTGGAAGAGAACCCCGTGGACATCATCAGCCAGCTCTGCACCTCCACCTCAGCACCATTGATGCTGGCAGCTGTCCTCAGAGTAAAAGGCAAAGTTTTCTCAGCAAAGACAGTCCTGAATCTCATCAGTTCAAACCGACAGGCATCCAAGGGGTTGAACAGGATAATACGGGAGTTATTAAACATATCCTCATCCACACAAGAATGGAAGCGGCAGCTGTATAATTTAATCCACTTAGTGGTAGTAGTGGGCATAATATCCTGCCTTGCAACTATTTCATTCCCTTTGATCAGGATATCGTTAAGGCCCAGTCTGCATTCTGCCAGGCCAGAAAGGAAGCTGAGAACATAGATATGAGTCAGCACACTGTGCTGGAGAATCACACTATCTCCCTTGGCCAAGATGCCATGAAACTCATCCCTGACATCCACAGTGATTTCTTCTTCTTGATAATTCAGTCCCACTGTGCTCAAATCTGTTGATGAAGCTGGCAAGTTCATCAGTGTGTCTTGCACAGCAGTGATGAAGCTAAGGAAGTCTTCATAATCTGTAGTCCCAAGCTTGATAATTTGCTCTCTCTCCGCAGTGTGTGCAATGGCTGGCTTAGGCTGATACTTCTTTTTCTCCTTGTATGTTGTGCGATCCAACCGCACGCTGTGTATCCTTCCATTCTCATCGTAGTTCTGCAGCTTGCGCTCTGAAATCTCATGATTGATTTCAAGTTTGAGCTCCCGAAAAGGCTTCTCTAGTCCCTTCTCATAAAAAAGCTGTATACATCCACTGTTAGTCAGCTTAACGTATATTGGTCCCCAGTGCCTGGATGACATAATGTTCTTCTTCTCTGGGATCCTCAGCATCATTGGCCATCCATCCTTTGGCTGAGCTGGTGCCAGGTTAAATAAAGCTGCATCCAGATCATATGGCATCATGGGGTCATCATCAGGCAAGGTAGGACTGCTCACACCATCTGGGTCTCCAATCTGAAGCTGTTTGAGCTGCTCTACAGCATCTGTGTGCGTTACAGTCTTGTTTGCCTCATGGAAACTGACAGTATCAGGCTCTTGATGGAGAATAATGAGAGAGTCTCTTTGGCCTTTGCCTGGAGCACTGGAGACAGAAGAGCTTTTGGAACGCCTCTCTTGCTCCTCAAAGAATGAGCTGAATGGATTGATGGGTGAGGGTTGGACATCTCGAAGAGATTCATCCAGAAAGGGATTAGTAGCACTCCACGGTGGTGTTTCAACAGAAGGCAACTTGGTTAAAGAGGAGAGATCTAGCTTTTGAATTTTGGAGAGGTCTCCCAATGTGCTTTTGGGACGTTCTCTTTTCTTTAAAGATGTGGTGAGATTAAAGTTAACATCTGGAGCTTGTATTTGTGCAGGTGGGGTATCTGTTTTCAAGGGAGAAAGGCTCTGTGGTGCAAAACTGACTTCGTTGTCATCAAAAGTCACCCAGCTGGGAAAGCGAACTGTGGTTGGGGTAGATGAATGGCCATTCATGGAGGTGTTGCTCAGCTGCCAGTTGACAGTCTCCATATCTATCTCTTCATCTTCCTGGAGAGACGAGGAGTTGTCTTTAAAAAAAGAGGGGAGGGGAGGAAATTTCAGCTAATTATTCTGGAGTTACCTAGTTCTCTCCTCAAAAAAACCCTCAGAGTCTGCATGCTCAAGGAAGGCCTATTCAAATGCTGGGCAAGAATAAGATAGTCAAAAGACTTGGCTAAAATGCTGAGGAGTCTGACAAGAATTAATTAAAAGATACACAGTTGAACACAGAAAAGGAATCCAGAAAGACATATTAAAGGAATGACAGCAATGATTGTACTGATCTCATCCCAACATAATGACCTAAAGGAGAAACCACACGTCACAGTGATTTTTTAAAACTTCCCTCTCTAAACTTTCAGGATGCATTTCTTCTCTATAGTTATCTTCTGTTATTTGCCTGGAATGTTCACTCACTCTTGTTATAATTTTCTTCCCTTTTCTGTCCCCATACCATTTGCTCTCGAGAATAATCCAGTAGGAAGAGGAACATTGAGGAAGAGCACATCTGCAATCTGTCCCCATGTACTTGCCTGTGCATGTGCCATTACCACAAAAGCACATGGGTATAGTGACAGCACTGTAAAAGGTGCCCAGGTGTGATTTTTCCCCAGGATGTGTTCAGCAAAGAGACTTTGTCGTACCCAGTGTGTAAGAGTCTGACAGTCCTTGGATGTCTCTGAAACATCTCTCTGAGAAGCTGTGATCTAGGGATATATGTTAGGATAAGGAAAAACATGGTTTTGACTTGTGTTGTGGAAGCTGTTCTCGTCCTGTCTCAGGACAGGGCACCTTTGAATGCTATTTTCCTAGTCTCGGGCTCTGCCAAGGCACTTCCTAGAAAACTGTACCACAATGCGCTATTTCGGTCCCAGCTGTTCCCAGGATTCTTGTAGCGGTAATAAGGTGTTTTCCAAAATGAGCACAAATTCTCAGTGTTAAGAAATGTAATGATTTTCTTCCCATTTTCTTCCTACTGAGCTAATGAATCAGAATGCTCCAAAAAATGAGCAGCCAGCATGAAATTATACTCTATCGCTGCACCATGTTTGCTCTACATGATACAGCAGTGCTGGCATTTGTGCTTTTTACTTCTCCCAGACATCTCATGTTTTACACAAGTCACTGTTCTTCAGTACAAGCAAGAAGTAAATGTAAAATGTAGCCCTGTGGTATAGCTGTACACCTGTGATTTGAGCATAATTTACAGCAACAACACCACCAAACCATTTTAAGTCATTATTTAAATTGCCACCAGTTCCCAAAAAAGATGAGCTTGATTTCCATTCTGCTTCAACCATAACAGACAATTTAAATTTTTATTTCAGCTACCATTTAGAATATGAAATAGGGAATAATCATGCTAGCTGAAGTGCTGCCATGAGCTCATTATAATGTCTTGGCTAACTTGATATTCTGGCCCTCTCATTCCAGCAATATATAAGTTTACCCAACCTTCTGATCTAAGGACAAAACACATCAACCAAGTTCTAAGGGTTATTACAATTGAGAATTATATATGAAGGTGAATGATACCAATTTATTTTTCAAGCCACAGTAATACAAAGCAATAACAAGAACAGACAGCTTTTACAGACTACCCATGCATTGCAAAGTATCTCTTAAAAGAAGTGCCATTGTCTCAGTTTCTCAGATTTTCTTCTCTACCCTGCTATCTCACTCCCAGCTTTGCACAGTGCCTGTCTGTAGCCCCTGTTACTGGTCACACCACACGGTGCAGTGGTGGATTCCTTATCTGCTAAGTATTGCCACAAGGTTATAAACAGATCTGGGGAGGGGAAACAACAATCCAACTGACTATTATCCACAATCTCACCCTGAGTGAGAAAGTAATAAAAAACCCACAAAGAATAATCAGATATTATTCTGATCCTCAGCCCACACCAACATGTTGTCTATGCTGTCTCACGTCTTTCCAGGACTTTGGTCATCCAGCATGTAGCACTTTGAAGCAAAGGTTTTATGGTATTTCCAGGAAAACACTGCTTGTTTCTTTTAGAACTTCTAAAATGCCAATGTTTATAAGATCTGGGTTGCTTAAGAGCAGACCACCTCTTCTCTGCCTGCAATTATAATTTCCTTGTGACAAGGAAAGAAAGCTTTGGTTCTCTTTAATGTATCATCTTTTCATTTTTCTGTTTGGCTAAACCACGACTACTTTGGCCAAAACCATCAGGTAATATCATGTTAGTTGTGCCTGCGAGAAAGGCAGTCATCCAACTGCTAGAGGACATTGATACTGCAAAGTGTTTGTGATCAAAACTGTGCCATGGAAGTAGGAAGAAGATCTGAGGGTATTACATACCTTTCAAAAAAAAAAAAGGCAGATAACAACTTTCAGAATTAGACCTGAGCAAATGCCTGAAATTTCAAATTTCTGAGTACTCATCTATTTTGCCTCTTGAGAGAAATTAGCTCAGAGCTTCATGGCATGACTGTTTCTGTTACCTGAATATATTAATTTATGTATAATTTAGATAGCTCTTTGAACTTAAGTCTGTAGTAAAGGCATACCCTTAACATGTCACACCTTCCAAAGGGGTCCTGACTCCCCTGATGTAATCTACACTAGTCCCTCAGACAAAGCAAGCACTGCTAGGATTTCTGTTGGCATAGCTGGATCTCTTCTAGGGCTCTTTACATAAAGTCCACCAGACACTGGTATACAGACTTGGTCTTTAAAGATCAGCCAGGTCATGAGGATGCCAGCAACAAAACCTGTGGCTTCTGTATAAGCAATTATAGAAAAGCAGAAAATGAAGATAGACAGAATCTGGAAGAAATCAAGGACCAGGCTGCTGTGCAGTTATGTCTCCATGATAAAGGTTATACTTCCATATAGCTTCCATGACATCTATATCTGGTAATTTTCTTGCTTTTCCATATCCAAATCAATACAACTGTGTCTGTGTACATTTTTTGGGGCAGTCTGTCGTGTTTCTGATCTTATCAAGAGAGATGGTGTAATTTAAAAGATGTGAGTGAGTGGGCCATCACTTTGAAGTGATACAACTGAACTCCTATTTCCAGCCTTGACACCTACCTCATATGTGGCTCTGGGAAAACATCACTATCATATCACATCACAGCTTCTAGTTCTCTTCCCACTTTTTTCTAATTTCTGACTATGAAAGTGTTACATGTGGAACACTGTTCCTCTGTACCTCAGTATCCAGCACATTTCTAGGACTCTTCCAGAACACAGTGTAAGGGCATAAATGCCACAGAAGTGGATATAAACCTATATACTGATTCCATTAATAGTTCTGTTGCATCTATACACTTGAAAAGACTTTCAAGTTTAGTACAAGCTATGAAGTCAGGCCTGTTTTCCTCAGCTTTCCTTTTATCACAGCTCTGTTAATGGTAGAAGGTCAAATCTGTTACTGCTGCAGACAGCAGCATAAACAGACAGTAGGAAAGTGCACGGGAACTAGTTACAAGAGTATACAGCTCAAAGCACAGAAGAGTTTTTGTCAACAGGAGGATACTACCTGCTTATTTTGCATGGAAGAAATCCCTGTGAGGATAGCAGTTATTACATCCATGTGCTTCCTAGGTACCTTTGCTATCAGTTAGGGAGTGGTAACATTAAGAAATGTCCTCTCACAACCTTGCAGAACACCTTCTTCCCATGAGCTTCAGAACAGATTTTGGAGACAGAAGAAGAGGCATCCACCTTGCCTCTTTTCAAGAAGATTACAGAGGGCAGCTGGAAAATCCCAAACCTCTTGACCACCAACACGCAACAGGTTGCAAGATAGATTTGTAAGCATTCCTCAGACTTTTTGAGGGTCTTTGCAAGTTCTGGCGTGTAGAAGAGGTGACTGCTCACACACGCCAAGCCCTCTGCCCTTGCTACTGAACACACCGCATGCAAAAACTTAACAGCAATTTAGTTCTCCAACATGTTAACTGTTAGTACAAAAGTTAGGTTTTATGGCACAGATAAGAGACATTTCAAAATCACCACAGACTAAATAAGCAGCAAGGGAAGGTGCAAGATGAAAGATGGAAGTCACAGATCTGATCTCTGCAGTTTCCTCTTATTCATTCTCCTCCCACTTGACTGACTTCTCAGGCCATGTTGAATGGATTAATCCTCATGTAACTTTTCAATTTATAATGCTCTGCCAAATCACAATATCTCTTTGAACACAATTGTCTAAATGTAGGTTACATAAATCTGGCCTGCTTAAACCTTGTTGCATCCCAAATCCAGACTACAGTAGTACTACATAGACTGTTCCTAGCAGGGGCTTAGTGACTACTTAAATACAATGCCTGTTGCTTGGTTAACTATTGCAAATTCATCATAAGTCCTAAAAGAAGTTTAATTGTCAAAAGAAGTTCAATCATCTGAAGCTACAAAGAAGTTATATCATGGAGTTTCCAGATCTATTTAAACACAATGATTTTCATCTAGGTTGAATTAATTTATCCCCACAAGTCTCTGTAAGAGCTATATTTCATTTAAAATGTAAGCCATCATGTAGATATTAAACTGAAGATGAAATGCAAGAAAATGATGACTCAGCCCTCATACTGCAAGAAAAATGTTGAAAAGGACAGTCCCCTACATATTATCTTAAAGGACCCTACAATTTTTTTTGACTTTTTCCATTGATGTTTTGGCTCTTTCTAACAATTATCTCCCTACACAGAAGTCTGTGTTTATGGGAAGGAAGGACTACTGTATTTCAGGCGTTTGTGCTTACAGCGCTTTACTGCCCAGAATTACTTGCCTGGTGTCCCCTCCACTCACACCACCCCTTGCTGCAGGGAGAAGGAAAAGAGCATCTTCCCAACAAACAAGACCGAACTAAGCATTAAGACACTGGTTTCACACTATCAGAACAGCGGTAGTTGCAGCTGTCTCATTGCACTATGCAGGAAGCTATCAATCATTTTCCTCTTCTCTCTTTATCTTTATTCAACTGGAGAAACTAATTAATTCAGAACCCTTTCACTCTTCCTTGAATAAAGAAAATGTTCACGATAACAAAGTTAGTTTATAATGTAGAACTTTCTTGAGTTATTTAATTAAAAATACTCAGTATTTTTATTGTGTTATGTTTATTGAGTAGTTAAAACTCTGGTTCATAAAAAAAATTCCATACCACCAGCATGTCAGATATGGTATGGAATAACTGAAAAAATATTTCAGCAATTCATAGTCTGTGTACAGTGAACTCCCCTTTGTCTTGTACAGATCTTGGCTGCAACTACAGTTTTTATAGAAGTTCCTTACATGTTCTGCAGTCTGTACTATGCAGTGCACTAAGAAATCACTAAGAAATCAGAATGTGTCTGGCCAGTCTTAAGACAAAACCAAGCATCTGTAACACATTGTGCACAAAACTGATAAATTAGATTTGTGCAGAAAATATCCATATTCAGAAAATGCTCTTTCCAGATCTACTGCTTAGTTTTTAGCCTGTAAACACTTAGAAGTTAGTGTACTAATATTCCTAGACAGAATTACAGTCAAGAACAAGCATACAGCCTCTCCATAAATCACCAGAACATTGCAGCAAAGAGAGATATATAGCTTTGAAGTGTGTCTCCAATTCATACCAATTTATCATTTGAACAGTAGACTCCAAATTCACATAAGTAGACTCCAATAGTTCATGAAAATAATGGATGAGGTCGTTAGTGTCTTGAATAAACTGTTACATCTTTACATCAGGCAGGAATTACAGGTAAGAGGCAGTTACTTTTAAAGGGAATAAAATTCTCCTAGTCATAGCTAGAAAACATTTCATACTCCAAGTAAAAGCACTGCTTATCACTTAAACATAGCTTGCTTTGTTGGTTTTTTTTTTCAGTAAATATGGTTACTCTAAAAAGAAACTGAAGTAAACACTTTTTGCTTTCTTTACATACTTAAAAGAGTGGAGCTCTTCTCTTGTGTAACACAATGGTAGTGAATGGGTCCCAGAACTACTATAGAAAAAGAGGCTTTTTGCTTTAGCTCATTTGAGAGCCACAGATTAGGAAAACTCCTGAAGATCAGTTCAGGTGTTTCCATTAGCAGGCCAGAAGGTGGTACATTAACACTGATAAAATAGGAAGAAGTGTTCAAGATTTTTACAAGATTTACACAATACTATGCCTGTTCAAAGAATTTACATGCTACATGTGACATAATACTATTTGCTTATAATTAGAGTCAAGTTGTGAACAGATCTCATTTAAGTGGTGGAGAAAAGATTAAAACCTCCTTCTTCTACCTGAGAACTTATTTCTATTAAACAAACAGGTATATTCATAAAGTAATTGTCTTAGCAAGTAAGCATACCTACATGATTCATTACAAAGCACCTTCATTTCTACCCCTGAAGACATGGCACAGATATGACTGACATATTTTTACCACTATGTCATCTAACTGTGTTCTCAGCAAGGTGTGCTCAGCCCAGAGATTACCAAGACAGTGACTACACCCTAGACTTAGTCATTGCTACTGCCACGGGAATACTTACACTCCCAGTTTGGGTAGGCAAGACAAAGCCTGTGTGTGAAGGGACACAGCAGAGCTGGAAAACACCAAATCGAACCTGTTTCAGCAGAGAGATCAGTAAGAGAATGAGAGAGTCTCTGCAGAAGAATGAATCATGCTACTTCATCTTTCATCCAAAAGGAGAACAAGGAGCAAAGGAGAAGAACAAGACATGCACAACATTTTTCAAAAGAGGTTCCTTTAAAGGTACTTTGGCAAAGATAAATGAAGACTGTTTTCCTCAACGTACTTTGGACTTTGCTTCTCTCCACAGATGTTGGCCTCCCTCTCTGATTTTAATCCACAGTACATACAACATATCCTTCAATAGTCGAACTGCCACTGAGATGAGACTATTGACCTCATGAAGAAATGAGAGTGAATAAGGAAAGAGAAATGTATCTGCAAGCCCAGGATGCTTCATGAAATTGGTATCTGTCAAGCAGAATAAATCTGTACCAGCCCTATAAATGCAAAGACAATCCCACTCCATCTTGGAGGAGCTGGTTCTACCATCCATTGAACAAGCTCTATTTTGCAAAAGGCAATCACATGAATCTCTCATACACAGACAATACGTTACTTCATTATGCCGTAACTTTTCAAGCAATGTATGATGGACCAGTAAAAAATACAAAGGTTTGCAGACCTTGTTAGTTTTGTCTTGAGTACCTGAGGTAATACCACAAGGAACAAGCCTGTCATTTGCAGTGCCAGATTGCAGGTGGAAATGTGCCAGCTCCTGCATCCGCTCAGAATCTGGGGTCCCACTGAGCAGCATAACCTTTGATAGCAAAGCAACACACTATGGTCTCATGCTTTGAGTTATGGATTCAAATGGCTGCTGCAGTACTGCATAGGTGTGGGGTCTGGCCTTGCTGAATAAATGTGAGAAATGTTCCCATAGCTATAGGAAAATCCAAGGCAGGGGACCATCGTGTGTTAAGTGGCTGAAGCACTCTGGGTTTGCTATTGCCAGTCCATCAGTTCATAAACTGTACTGGTAGTGACCACAAATGGTAACATCAGCTGATGACAACTTGGTAGGAAATGCAAAATAACTGGTTCTCTGATTCCTAGGTGGGCAGTTCATGCATGGCTGAAACCAGTGCCACCCCAACTATCTGTTCAGTCTTGTGCTGATTCTTTAGCAAAAAAAGAAAGTCAATACACAGGGATGTTGAATAAGCCTGTACCAGTACTCAATCCACTGCTTACAAAAATAAACACTGCACATCATTTAGAAAGAGACAGGATATTTTACATCTTCAAAATGCACTACTGCAAACACTTCTGGCTCCTCATAACATTTAAAAATAGCAGCACTAACTTCCTCATTCCTGTGCCCAAGGCATTTCCCAGGATCAAGTTTTATATCATATGAAGTCAGCAGCTCACATCCTGTCTGCCAGATATGTCTGCATATCTCAGGTCATGCGGTCAAGAGGTAATCTCATATTTATATGCTACCTTCACCCTGAGCAACATCAAAATTATTTACAAGTTATGTCACTGCTGATATTTAAAACAAACCCAAAGACCCATTTAGAAATTTCTAATCTAAGAGTCTGCAGAAACTTCCATTTCAGTTATGTATTTTAATAATTTAGTTACCAGGTGAACTGTGAAGACAAATGTGTTTCATAAACACAGCACATTACATAGCTATAAATTATGAAAGATAGAAGTGCTCAACTTTTGCCTAACGCTAATACTTTTCACCCCTGTAGCTTGTTATGCAAACATTTTCTGTTTAAAATGCAGAGAAGACCATATAACTGCATGAGAGTAGCCAGTTTGGCCAGTTCTTCTTGACTCAAAGCATATGCAAGCTCCAGGCTACAGGGAAGTTTTATGAGGTGCTCAACGCAAAGGTGAGAAGAGTTGTAACAAAGCCACGTGTGTCTGAATTTGGTTTTTTTTAATTTTGGAGGGATTTTTGACACATAACACAAAGGACTGAAGGTAACTGGCTGGAAATAGTGTGAGAAAACAAAAAGGACATGATCTACATGCAATGCCTGACCCACATAGATATCAATGAAGATGCACCTGCCAGCTCAACACCCACACCCTCAAAAAAAAAATAGTAATTAAAGGTGCCTGAGAAGCAGGATGATGCAAAGGATATGACACAGGAATGGGCTGCAAAAGTCTGAGGTGCTAATCTGAACCATGTGACTGTCTAAGTGACCTTCAGCTAGCAATTTATGGCCTCTGCTCCACAAGTTTTCTCTCTGTAGCAAAGCAAAAATACTGATGTAATGGGAAGTGTTAATGGTTGTTGTCACGTGTGTTTAATAAATAAGCTATCATAAGTCATGTGAAAGCCTGTGGGTTTTCCAGGAACCATATAGGATAAAGGGAATAAGCAAAGAAGCTCCTGTAGGGAATAAAACAATTGTAGAGAGTAGAAGCTGTGGGCCTTGTCTGAGCAAAACTTAACTTATGTGTGTCAAGGTAGTTCTTTGTGCACTGGCCATTGCAAGCAAGTGTACCTGGATGAAAACAAAGAGAAAGGTGGAGAAACTGGAGTAAACAGCTAAGGCTCAATGCTTACATACCAGACTGGCTGTGAACTGCAAGGAGAAATGCCAGGCTTTTGCTTCATCCTGTTTGTTCCTCCCATAGGCTGAGAAACAGGGTACTGTTGACACTATTTAGAGGCAAAGAGGATTCCACTAAAAAATATTGGAGGCAAGTGAAAAAGGCTTACCAAGACCTTGGAAAGCAAATGCTTGCAGCAAGAGATCGTGAAACATGCTTCTTACAGTGAGATAGGCACCACTTTATTTGGTTATTGTTCTGTTATTGTCTTCAAAATTCATATTGGGCTGTTGCTAAGGTGGTTGCAGGGTTGAGTCAGGATGCTGCATTGCCGGTTTTCACCTCTTGAGGCCTTTAAAGATGTGTTTTGGATATATGTTGAGCACAACAATTCAGAGAGACAGAACATAGTAGGAAGAAATATTCCTACAACTGGTAACCTAACTCCAGCCTCCTTTACAGTGACACTGATCTCAGTTTTCGCCCATCCGAAAAAAAAGTGATGCTACAGGGGCTGTCTTGGAGAGTGTTAAGAAAAGCACGGCTGCACTGTCAGAGTTCATGCTTGCTCTGCCAGTCTGATGAGCACAACCCTACCATCAACAACTTCAGCCAACTTTAACAGAGTTGACCCAGCTCACCTATTGTATATATATAACAAAAGGACTCCCAAAGAGGGTGGAAGACAGAAAACTTTCCAGCTTGTTCATCCAAATACATTTTAATTAATTGTCCTGCTATACAGCCCTCTGTCCAAGTCTGAGAGTCTTGTTATCATCCCGTGGTGTTATCAGCATGTCCTCTCCAACCTCAGGCAGCTGTCCACCAGCCTGGGAGGCTGCTATGACAGATTGGCTTGTTTTACGATATATTGCTGTGATTGATGAGGCCATTCCCCCTTTTCTACACTCATCTGCTCCAGGCCTGAGACTCCCTTAACACAACCAGTCCAGGCTCCCACCATAAAACCCCAGCTGTTGTGCAGCTATTCACAATTGCAGGAAATCAACAGAACCAAATACTGGGCTGTTGCCTATCTTATGTCATTTGAAGTTTTGTTTTTCCTTTTTGTATGTATGTATGTAGCTGCCACGGTACACAGGATTATTCAGGGTCACTCCACAGAAGCAGCCAAACAGAAATCATCCAACGTGCAATTTCTTCCTCCCTTGGACCATGTTGGTGTGATTGCAGTGAACAGAGAGACACTGTTAAGTGTGAAAGTTTGAGCAAAAGTGACCCACACGAGAAGAATGGAAAGATGTAACTCATCGTGTTATCGCAGCACTGTGGGGAGAAGTGAAGAAGAAACCTATACTTCAGTCCTCTGTGCTGATTTTAACTTCCCATCTTTCCATCTTTAACAGGCATCTTCAATCTAAGCTACGATTCTGGCTGAAGGCAAAACACAGAGTATACAAGGTGCAAATGTCTGAATGCTAGTCCTGAATAACTTCTCAGACAACTGATTTCTTTTACAATTTTTAAGTTTTAGCAACCCTCATCACCACCTAGTCTTAGCTGTGTGCCCTATTTCATCCCCAAATGATGCTCACCATTCCTTTGTTGGGAATGCAGAGAGGGGAGGAACAGGGAATCCTGAAACTTTCTGTCCTGAGGCACCAGAAGTAGGAATTAGGCAGGGTACTAGGGCTGGATAGGGTGGAGCTCTGATAGTGTCAGCACAATCCCTCTACAAAATACACCACAGAAAGCTAAGTGGAAATAGACTTCTACATTCTGGAAATGTGGAAGGGACCTAACAGATCTCTTCAGGGTATAGGACAAGATTAGGGAGGGGAAAAAAAAAGGCATGGACAGTGTGATAAGAAGCCTTACTGCCTCTATCACCAAACTGCGTAGCTGGTTTGGTGGTGGCGCCGGAGAGACAAGAGCTGAGCACAGAATGTGACCAATGTGAAGGAAAACAACAGGGCCCCCACAGCTGCTGTGCCCTGTAAACAAAGCTCAGCTTTCTGAAGGGCCATGTGAGATTTTGCAGAAGAGTCCTGAAAGAACTGAGGTCTGCCCAAAGGAAACAACAGGGATTAGAGAAATAAGGAACATGGGATAATAAGATGAGGACTTCACTGAGCTTAAACAAAAGGTACTCAGATTATAAAATATGTATTTTAATGTACTCCTACAAAAAGATCAAATGAACATTTAAGAAATAAATGAGCAACGCTTAATGCGCAACCAAAACACCCAAAAGCAGTATCTTACATAGTGCAGTGACTGGTGGAGGAAATTGACAGGAGTTACCTAGGAAGAACAAGATTGCTGTGGACAAGAATGCTCAGTTCACTGGGTGAGCATTCTATTCTACCATTTCAAGGACTGATCATGTCCTAGGAAGAGATTTTTTTTTCTTCATGAGATAATGCTGCAAAATTGCTTCAGTATGTTATGAAAATGGGGGTGGGAGAAATTTTTTTCATCCACTGGTTTATGTGGATAAAGGGCTTGTATAAAATGTCAGAAATAGCTGTCAGATGAGAAACTACCCCCAGCAGACTTCCACTAGGTTAACAAGTCTAGAAGAAATATCTAAACTCCTTTAGGAATGTAATGTATTCTGATCTTTTGCACTGCATCTCTTTAGTTTGCAGATTTGTACCACTCATCTAGGTCACATCAAGGTCAAATGGCAGAAACAAAAAGGCCAGTCATGTGGACAAGGATATGCAGCCTATGGAAAGGTTTGAATTTAACTTCTCACACGGAATGGCATTTCTTGTAGACTTTATTCAGAAACACACATATGAGCACTTGAAGTCATGAAGGAGAATTCTGCCTTCCCACTGGCTTCAGGAAAGGATGTTTCTGCTTGAGACAAGAAAAGAGAATGTACTGGGAGTGTGTTTATTTGAACCAGAATTTTAATGCTCTAGAAATGCTGACAGCTTGCAAGATTAAATCCTGTATTTACTAACTCAGCAGTATCCTCCCCCCTAAATTTCTCCATCATCACCGCACCGCAACGTATGGGGAAAACTCTAGAAAACAAGGTGTCTATTGACACTTGGCAAATCCGCACTCGAGTTCTCTGAGCTGGATCTAAACAAAACTGTTTCTTGGGATCAACTCTCATCATTTTGGATATGAAAAGTGGTTCACCCATAAAGCAAACTGAAACCCAGATCTCTCATTAGATGATCTGAACAGTTGTCAGTTGGCAGCAGCCTGACTGTGCAGGGATAAAAAGCAGGCCACAGTCCTGTGGACGAGCCAGTCTCCTTGTGAATAGTTTCAGGATGCATCAGGAAGCAATTACCAAATCCCAACAAAACCTAGTTATGAACCCTCTCCTTCATCACCAACTATCACTTAGGAGAAACCAGAACTATTTTTCTCCTCTCTCCCCTACAGTTAAAACATAAATTAAGGGGATTTCCCTTTTTCCCCTTTAAACTTTTAGCCCTGTTCAATCTCTTTTTGCCGAGCCTTTTGTCTGCGGGAAGGGGCTATTTGGCTGGAAGCCGATGGAAAGACCACTGTCCGGCAGACAATGGAGCTGTCTGCAGAGCAGGCGCTTCGGAGAGGAGAGCGGGACGGCTGCGCCAGAGGCATTCCCGGCCTGTTGCCATAGCAGCGGGGTGAGCGGGCTGCCCTCCCCGGCCGCCGGGGCTGCGCGGGGAGCCCGGGGCCGGCTGTCCGTGCCGGGCCCGCGGAGGGCAGGGCAGCGCCGGGGCTGCGCGGCGCTCACTGCGGGCTGGCCTTCGCCACAGGCTGCTCCGCAGGACCGGCTTGTACGGACAAGCCTGGGCGCTAGTTACAGAATTTGAACTAGATCAAAATAACATGCACCAAACACGTTAAAAGCATTGCGTGCCTGGAACTGGCATCCTTCAGGGTCCAGCAGAAATCTCCGTGTTGGGAAAACACGGGAGGACCCTGGCTATAGTCATTTCACAGGAAGCTCTGGATGATCAAGGATGTTGAGTGGACAGTTTGCAATCTTAACATAAGGCAGGAACTAATTCTACATATTTTATCTCTCCAGGAAAGCAGGCTACAGTGGGAACCATTAGAAAGTCATTCAATGGAAGTGGCAACACATTCCCAACAGAAAGAATAAATACAGATAGCACTGGAAGCATTATCCTCTGTAAACACAGGGTAGAGTTTAACAGCAGGGCAGCTACTGGAATCCTATATGCTTTCCCCAACTTTTGGCTCTCAGCATTGAGTCTCTGTATGTATATATAGCTCTAGAGTACGCAGATTATTATAATCCACACCTGAGTCTCACTGTCCAAACTGAAAAGTTCTGCTTTTGTGATAGGCAAGACCTTTTTCTCAATGATCTTTGATGGGAAAAAAAGAAAAAAAAAGAAAAAAGAAAAAATATCTATTGTTATCTTTTTATTTCCCTTCTTACCTTCTTACTTCCCTCCTTATTCACTGTCATGCTTGGGTACAGAAATTGAAGAAACAACGTCAAGCAGACAAAGCAACTCCCTTTTCAACCAAGACCAGCTTTACTTTTGATTTGGTTGGAAGAACAAGGATCCTGCCTGCAGCAGCTATCCACTCCAGCAGTTTGTAAACTATAAGTTTTATATAAGTACACCAAAGTCTGAGTGTTTCTTCATTGTCTTTTTGACCTGCAAAGCAGGCTGAAAATCTCTTGAGAACAGGAGCTCTCATGAGAGTTTATGAACTTCAGGTCAGGACAGAGTCTCCTGGATCAGCATTCCTGACAGCATTTCAGCGATTCTCTGTTGGTCCCAGCTGGAACCTGTACATGCTGAGGCAGCTGCAAAACAGACAATAAGTTCAACTGAACAGCTTCCAGCTTCGGCAGAGCTCTGGAGTTCAATTTGGGAAGGAGAAAGTTCAGGTTGGTTCTTTTCATTTACATTCCTTCATTCATTTCCTAACAAGGGACCACCTGGAAAGGGGGTATTGCCCTGTCTGCCCATGGATGGCCAGATGCCAAGCAGATTACACTGCTGAGCGAATATATTCCTCAGATGTCTGCACTTGCACGATGCAGCAGATAAAAGATATGTAAAGCACAACTCCTATATCCTGCGAGCAGCAATTCTGCTGAAGTGGCAAAAGGGAGCCTTTCTTGCTACACTGAGCCAGTAGGAGACACTTTTAGATGGAAATAATTTTGTACATCTCATTTAATGTTGACTGTAAAGGTGTTTTACCATAAATGGTATGTTCAGTAGTATGTACTTAGGGATAATGTGCATGGATTTCCCTCAGGTAAAGAGGGTCAGAGAGGATGGCAACATTGTGGGATGGATGGCACCTTTGGAAGCAGTGATTCTGGAGAAGATTTGGATGATTATAATCTCTGATGTGATCTTGAGACTAAAAGAGCCAATATAATAGGATTTAGGAAGAGAAAAACATGAAGGGGATGGGAAATAATTTCACTTGTGTATGTAATATGGTATGATTCCTGGTGGAACCTGATCTTTTGTCTACAATTCAGGAACATAGAAAAATTTAGAACTGTTCAGAAAAGATTCACAACAATATAAAGGAATAAAAACTCTACCACACACCAAAAGACAAAAGCTCAACCTATTTAATTGGCTCTATGGGAGATTCAGGAACAATCAGTCTGTAAGCACCTACACAGAAGATTATAAAAGAAAACCTGCTGTGATCTAATAAGAGATATGTGGTAGCTGGTAGGCAACATGGAGAAACTGATATTAAAAATCATGCAGAGGCAATTAACCACTGAACTGATTTACAAAAAACCCTGCTCAGTGAAGTCACAGGAGTGCTTTAGGCAGGTGAGATGATTCTAGTTCTCACAGGAACCAAGTCAGGGATGTGCTATGGTTTGTGATATGCAAAAGCTCCAGCTACACGATCACTTTAAAGCTTTTTGACCTTTTAATCTGCATGGGAAAACATATAGCAATGGTTATTTAAGCACCTCCATCTTACTCCCCTGTTGTGTGATCAATTTCAAAACAGCTGAATGAATTTTACTGTTGCTCCCTCACAGAAAAATATTAATAAAACTAAATTAGATGTGAAGAGTTGATATAAAATTGAGCATCTTGGAACTGTAAAAAGTGAAAAATTCAAGTTACAAAGAAAGCCAGACCACTATTCAGAAGGCCAAACATAAACATATCTGTGAGGATGTCCTCACACAACCTGCTCTCAAAGTGCTCAGACATACATGATCCTACACATGATACTGTAGCACTAAATGATGTTGAAAATAACAAAGGAAAGAAAATGTTTTGCATGAGATTATCCTTTCTTATAGAGCACAACTTAGCTGAAATTTGCTTTTTTGCACCTCAAAACTTGGTTCCTGATGTACACTTTTGTGTAAATCCAGCTGCTTATTCCTGCATACATGAGAGCAATGCGCTGCTTGTGCTTTCAACAAATACCGAGGCACTGAAATCCCCTAACAATGCAGCCTTGACGAATCTAAATTGCTCACTCACCCACTGAAATTCTATACAGAACAACTCAGAGCTGTTAAGCTCACAGCAAAACCTGCTTCCAAACCTTCCCTTTCTTCAACATCTCAGTGGGCACAGACACAAATTTCCATTATAATTTCAGCAATATTTGGAGAAAATTAATATAGCTCTTTTCGTATGTTTCATTTTATCTTCTACTACAGGGAAACCCAACTTTTCCTCCGTCTGATCAGAAGAGAAATAACGTCCCACGAAAGTTCACGAACCAAACCACCCTCCTCCCCCACAGCCTCCTCGGCTCCACAACACGGTGCGTTCCTACCAGCGCAGCGGGCGCTGTGAATACGGCACAGGGGGAAATCAAATGCCGATTTAGCTGCATACATAAAACGTACAATTCTCTTTTCAATCACTCGTTCTCAGGGGACGAAACGTTAACTCTCTGCCTCATCCTACCAGTAGTGCTCACAGCACCAAACTCAGCCTGTAAATAAAACTTTCCCAAGTCAATAATATCGTGTTGGAGGTTCCCTTGGACTTGACGGGCTGGAGATGTTTTCCCCAATCTCTCTGCTCTGTAGTATCAGCCATCCCTCCGCCTGCCCAGGCGCGCACCGGCCGCGCCGCTGCAGTACCTTGCTTCTAAAATAAGTTTATGCGCCGCTCCTCCTCCTCCCACCGAAGCAAAAAACACTAACCCGAGGCGGCCGAGCTGACGGGATGCCGTCCTGGCCGCACTCAGCGGGGTCGGGTCCCTCCGGAGGCTGGCTGTCCCCGCCGTGCCCGCGGTGCGCAGGAAGGCGCCCGCGCCCTGCCCGCCCGAGCTCAGCGCGCCCCGCGCCGGCCCGCCCGCTGGGCAGGGCGGGGAGGTGGGGAATGTGCAGGTTGGGGGCAGGTCTGGCACACCCAGAAAAGCAGGAGGTGGGACACGGACAGACGGGTAGGGAGCAGCCGGCGAAACAGGAGTGGAACTTCACGTTAAACTCCGCCGAACAAAACCCCCGAAGTTTTGGGGTTTCTTCCTCCAGTAAAAAGGCTGATTTTTTTTTTTGGCGAAACTAAACCAAACTGCCAAACATATCAGCTCATCACCTTGCAGAAATGGAGCAGGCTGCTCCCCGTGTCAGCAGCGGAACCACTTTGTCCCGTTAACTCTTCCGTCACCAACTGGCTTTAGGATTGAATTTCCTTTTGTCGTCTCAGGTGATCTGTTTTGGATTCACTCCAGGCTGGGTAAATACAGAGATAACTTTCAAATGCAAAGCACATACCACAATTTAAAGAACTCAGTCAGCCAGTCATTTCTAATCTCCTTGGAAACATTTTCCTATGTTTTCAATCATAGACACGAGTCTCTCTCGAACTAAGGGACATAAATTCGAGGGTGGTTTTTGATCATTGGAAGGATATGAGATTCCAGTGCAGTCTTACAGATGGAAAATGGAAGGAATAAATCACCTGTTTTTAAACACCAAGCAAGACAAATTTATGACATCAATAACAGGATATGTCCATTTGTGATAGCAGGAATTAGACTTAATGATCCAGGAAGTTCTTGCCAGCTCTCGCCATAAAAGGACGGAGAAGGAGACCCAACCTACATACCAAACAGCCAGGTCCACCAACACAGAGTGCTCCACCTGCCAAATACACTTCTAGGTATTCCCAATGCCCTGGTTTAGCCTGTACTTTTTTCTTTCCTTGCCCTTACCTCTGCCCCAAGCAGTTCAGGTGTAAGTCTGAAAACCACAGGAACAATCTGTCAGTGCCTCTGAGAAACAGCTATAATCCTTCTGCTCCTCTGTGACATTCCTTGGGTTATTCAGGTTTTTCTCATTTCCCCTTATTGATTACTATGTAGAAAAAAAAATACATGTGATATTTTGACACACTGAGGAAAACAGATTGCTTGAAGGCAAAGATGTCTGGATAATTGGGAAGTAATGCCAAAAAGTACCTGGCGTACAGAAAATTACTGATTTGCCATTTACCCATTAAATTATATCAGTATAGAAATAATTTTAAGTACGTGAAATTACCCACAGAAGGTAAATGGTTTTATGGTTTGAATGGTGGAGTGTGGCAGCATGCAGAACCAAAAACGAAAGGCCAAGCTATGACTTCTGGGTGTTTGGTACAATGGTGACTGTGAATTAAATGATGAAAGGGGGTGAGCGCAGGTGATGGAATGAATGTGATCAGGGACTGCAGGGACAACTGTGTGAGTCTTTCCTGTGGGAAAGGTGCCAAACAGCATGCAACAAAGCTGGTACCTGCCAGCCTGCAGCACAGACATTGCTGCCTTACTAGAGGGATATGTATGTGTTGATAGGCAAGGAGTCAGAATCAGGGGTTAGACGCCTTTCCTCAGAAAAAACCCAAAACAACTAGTAAATCAGGAATGGCCACATGCTGTCCGTACTTGTGCCAGCCTATCTGTCTAGGTCTTTGTCAATTTTAGCCTATACTACACATCTGAAATTAAACAATTAACGGAAGAACCGGAACATTTGTTTTGTAATCTCCCCAGGTCTGCCAACCGTGAAGCTGTCCCTTATGCAACACCGTCATGCCTCACTTCCCTCCCACACCTTGTTGTAACAACTTCATGTAGCAGACAAGGCGTTCTCTGTCAGTGTAAGAAAAAGCTTCTTTCACAGAGGCTAAAAATTCCCAAGCTTATAGCAAGTTGAGGCTAAAGCAGAACAAGATGGAGAAATTAGCCCAAGGACAAACTGCTTGAACAAAAACTTTTAAAGGTGTGGGCTTAAACAAACATGCTGCCTGGAAAAGATGAAAACTCAGACCTGCTCTTGTGACTTTCCAGGTGAACAGTGTTCCTTTTCTCATTTTATCCTTTCTCTCCTCAGCCAAGGGAAAACTCTGTGTGCATAGTTTGGTTTGCTGTTCTGTCTGTTGCCTCAATCTTTTTGTGCAGAACAGTAATGTAAGATGAGCAGGGAGATGAAGTCATCTTTCCCTAGACTCCTTCTTTTGTTTCTTGTTCCCAATTAGGGTCCATAATTAATCTGGCCACCACGACATAGCACTGCATGGGGTGCTGGGATGTCATAGACATACTGAAGCAAGCTTGTTTCTCAGGAAACAGGTTTTTTCCTCATAAGGTGGCAGTCCCTTGACCTTTTGTCTAATAAAAAAAAAAACCTTTTAAAATGTGCAAATTAATTAACTCAAATTAGGGACAGAATCAGATTTGTAGGGAAAGAAATAAAATCTGCCTTCCAAAAATTACATGCACTATAGAGCTGTTTTTATCTCTAAGCACAATGTCTCAAAAACTGTCAACAGCCTTTGTGAAAAATGTAAAGGATAAATTCACTCCAAAATGCCTGTTAAGCTGGTAACTCAGCCTCTGCTTGGCTGTGGGAAACCTAAGTTCAACTCTGGTTTTTTTTACACAAGAGCTCAATCTGAACTCCATGTCTCTCATCCTAGAGAAGGATCCTTACTCATCCTGCTATTGCCAGCTTGAGTCCAGTCTGTCAAAACCCCACCTTGGACCTTGATGGAAGCTCAGTCAAAATCCAGTGTGGTCACAATACCTTTCCAACAACCCCTACAGAAAAACTAAAATCAGCTGATAAATATTGTGTGTCTAGTTCAGCACTTCTAAGATTGTCCCTTGGATGTTTGACACGTCTCTGGCAGGTAGTGTTGTAGATAGCAAACCAAGAGAGCTTTTACTGCCTGGGCCTGTTTGGCAGCCTAATGGATCTCATTGCAGAGCAAATCGCTGAGGGGTCTCTACATTCTCTCAGCTACCCCTGAGAAGGTGTAATTTTCATCACACCTCACATTCATATTTCTTTTCTTCCTATTCGTCCTTACAAAATATGAAAGTTGTATGAAAGTCTGTTTCAACTCTGTTTCCTGAGGCATTTGAAGCATAGGTAACAGATAAGGACTTGCTCTTGAGCAGTATCTTGTCATTGCTGGCCTGTATTCATCCTGCAGCAGTTGAGAAAGAGTGAAGGAACCAAGCCCAGTCTGAACACAATCCTCAGCCAGCAGCATTTGGCTTGTGTTTATCAATTATTTTGCAACCACTGAATTCTGAACAGTTGCTATTCCAGAATCCTTTTCTTGGAAGGAAAGGATGGCAAAATTAAAGCTCAGTAGTCCAGAACGGCTTTCTGTAGTATCATCCTAGTAGGACAATATAGTTTAGGCCAGGATATAATCAAAGCAAAAAACCCAAAACATAGAGAATGAAAGGCATCAAAATACATTAGGAGAAAAGGTTAACTGAAAGCCAGATACTCCTCAGCTATATAACACATGGCATAATCCAGGCACTAGTCAGAGCTAAATACAACTTCTCATGACTGAAAATATGAATAGCCAAACCCACTGATACCTGGGAAATCTATGAGACATAGTCTCTGACAAGTTTCTGATTGTTACATAAATCCACATGCCTGAAGCAGCCTTTTGCCAATAAGTGTTTAAGGTCTGTAAGAAGAAAAATATGTAGAGAAGTTCACAGGTAACAGACCACTGTCCAGCTGGTTCAGTTCTCATGCTGAGAACCCTGAGAGATGTCTCCTTCAATCCTAAGGATGTCCTAACCATGCCTGCCATTTAAATCCATTTGAAATGGATCCCTTCAGATGCACCTCCTACCACAAGTGACCAAGCCCTTCTTGGCCTCTGAGCTGTAGGCAGGAGCTCTGTGCCCCAAAGAAAAGGCTGGTTCAGAAGTGTCTGAGAATGCTATTTTCCTCACATCCTGGTTGGATTCCAACTGACAGAAGACATTTTTCCTGCTGCTGTGAAGCAATCTGTGCTGTGGCTGAGGAGATCAGGATCTGTGTGCAAAGAGAGGGATGGGGTGGGTGAGGAAGCCAGGGGAACACAGGGCACTGTTAAGACCTGTCTGATTGAAGAGCCACTTGGTTGGGTTGGTCTGATGTTCACCCATCCCTTCCAACAAAAAACACAACTGATATTTTTGTTTGAAGTCTTTCAAGAATTTACAAATGAGAGTATGTATACATGCACACCCCCACACATATATAGAAATACAGAAAATTATATGCATAGACAGAAAGAGAGAGTACCCTGGCTCATCTGCTGCATGCTTCTGCTGCCTTGTGACTTGCAGGCACATAACAGAGAAAGGCTTCAACCAGTGCCTGAGGCAAAAAATCTGAAATCTTAACTCCTGACCATAATGAGTAGAAGGCATACTAGTCCTCTAGTGCAGTAACACTGAAGGGAACAGAGACATAATCTGAAGAAGCAGCAAAACCAGTGCCAAAGTAAATGCATGATCCTCAGGATTTATGAGGAGGAAATAAAGCTTCAATCTCTGGCCTTTCATTCTTCTGGAGCAAAGCAAACTCTGACATGCTCAAGGAGTTACATATTTGTGAAACAGCTCCTAAGCCTTTAACGACTATTACGAAAAGCTGTCTCCTTTATTTGTATAATTTATAATAACTTAATCTTCAAGTGGAAGATGATTTTTAATGAAAAACTTGTGTATTCTGCCATGTTACACAAAAGTCACATCTATTGTAACTTACTCCTGGTTGAAAGAAGAGGTGGTAAACATCTGGACCACAGTGTCTGGAAGTTGAGAGAAGCCTCAGTCACCTTAATGACAGACATATTGCATACGTCAGTTTCTTTACCTCAGTTTAGTGGAAATTTTGTCCAATTACCAAGTCAGTTTCTTTACCTCAATTTAGTGGAAATTTTGTCCAATTACCTTTCCTATTAGGTTGCCAGCACAGACAGTACAGCATGACTAAGCTAACTGGGTGTAATCAGCTTTATTCTCACCTGCCACTCATTTCCATGGGACTGGGAGTTACATGGTTAAAAACATGTTCTACTGAATCACTTGAGGAATGCTCAGAGTGACTTTCCTCAAGACCAGTAGTTACAGCAAGGGACAGCGTGACTCTACCTTGGCCAAGGGGATGAGTTGCAGAGCTGCTAATTGTGTTCAGAACATGAGAAGCCAAACAAAGGCTTTTCACATCTGAGGCATCACGGTTGATTTGTCCAGGTCATGGTCTGAATGGCTGATGGAGACAAATTCTCCAGGCCAGCAACATGCAGTTTAATGAAGACTTGTTCAGTCAGCCTTATTAGCAAGGAATTTTGCAGTGTCTAAGGAGGAGGGGTTGATATGCCTTCAATAGGACACAAAGGGTGCTAATTTCTAATCTCTGCTCCATTCTTTAAAATTCATAGCCAAATTATAAAGTATGAGAAGCTGAGGGGAAAAAAACCCATACAGTTGATAAAGGCAGCCTTTGTATTCAAATTTCTGTGGGAGAAAACAGAGAGTAGAAAATTATGTTGGGGGATCTTCACTCTTCCCACCATCTTACCTCATCACAGGAATTAAAAATTACTTTATGCTTATAGTGCTCAACAGTCCTGCCATTCATCACAGAAGACAGAGATAGCACAAAAACATGCCATGGCCATAGTTCATTGCCTTAGTGGGTCTAGCAGTTATTTTTTAACAGAAGTTGTGTTTTCATCATTTTTACCATTTGTTCATTGTTTTGTACAAGTGTTGACTTAAAAATTACTTTAAAGTAAACTATACTGGCAGATGCAGAATACAATTTGGAGACCATTACAGTATATTCACCATAGTGTTTTCCTCTTTTTAAACGTCTTCCCTTTTGGTTGCACATAGTCAGTGTGGAAACTGACTTTATTAAACACGCTGCAAAGCCAGCTCCACTTACATAAAAAAATACAAAATACTGCATTCGCCAAAGCGAACTGGGATTGAAGGCTTTTGAAACAAAAAACTGAAGATATATATATATAGGGAGTGTTAAGTTCTTAAACTTTTCAGGAAAGATAGTGAGGAATATTTACCTACTGATGATTACTAGGCAATTAGATTAAAAATGGCACAAGAACATATTTTACACTTTCATTTCAGGTAGGTGACAGGCTCAGTGTGACTCTAGCAATTTGGCTGTATTACATATCTCTCTAGACTATTACATAGGGACTCTAGGTGGTTATGATGTTAAGCAGAGAGACCACTTGCCTCCAAAACTTGTTCATCAACTTGAGTGGCATTTTCCCAATTTATGCTAATTTAAGCGAAGAGTTCTATACTCAAACACTACTCATAGTGTTTGAGTATAGAAAATAAAGCTTTTTTTTTGAGAGGTGGGGGAATGATTTAATGAATGAAGTTAGAAAAATGAAAATATCCACAAAATTTTCGTCCATAAAATTGAGTTTAAAAGATAATACACATTTTTTAATGCAATGGTAGAAATCCAGGTATAAGAGTCAAACTCCTACAGCACCATAGAAAATAAAAAATGTCTAGGAAAATACTGCAGCTTCAGATTCCTGTAGGGTGCAGAAATTATCATCACTGATGGAATTTAAATGACACTGCAGGGCACTCCAGTAAAGCATTAGCTACTGCTAGAATTAGTATGTATTTTCTCAAAGACTACTATTACTTCACTACTTTGCAACAGTGCAACTTCAATTATCCAGTCAACAGAGAGAAATTTAAGTTTGGAAGTAGATTATGAAGAAATTCTTCTGCATGCAGAAGGGTCTTCTGCCAAGTAAGGGGGAATGACAGTCCCTTTTCTCATTTTCCCTTCCTTCCCAGAAGGGAATGCAGGATGCAGCAGGTCACCCACTAGAAACAAGGTGATGCCACTGGCATCAAAGCTTTTAAGCATTTAAGTTATTTTAAATTGGAAAGAAATAGAAGTAGAGCAGCACCCAGAAGAGAAAAAATGGGCAGGAAGAGAGAAAATCCCATGGTGAAGAAAGGGAAAAGGGACCTTGTGGGTTAAAGAGCATTTCTTAGAGCAATGGCAGCTGGGAGGCTCAAGAGCCACTTTGAAACTTTTCTGTAAAGCAGGAGATGGGCTGAAGCAGAGGGATTAAAGCTATTCAGTAAGAAATCAAATGTGGAAAAAGTATAGCCTAGTCATCCATCCTTGTATTTTCTTCCCCCTTACTTCTTCCCTGGAGAAAGATATCAAGAGGCAAAGATATCATGAGCTGGGTTTCCAGGTCTAGCAGGAGAAGCCTCCTGGGTCCTAGTCCCATGCTGTTTGACTTGAGAATGATCCAGGAATTGTCAGGTTATTCTCAAGTGCCTTTGCTCATTGAAGAGTGACTCTTCTCCCTGCCATCTGATGAGAGATGGGTTGATTTCTACTGACCTGCTTTTCCTTTTATCCAGCAGACAAGGAGGTACTGGCTCTAGCAAAACCCTTCTCCTTTCACACCAGTTTGTTCCATTAGTTCAGGTTTAGGTTGTTCAGACACGCAAGACAAACTGGTTTTGTTCTGTGGATGCAGCTGGACTGTCAATCTCAGCAGAGCACAGCTCATCCTTTTGCCCCAGCAGTCCCTCACCCTCTGGCAGACCTGGATCAGCTTGGCAGGGGGACAGAGGACAGGGCTGAAGCCTCAGTCACCCCTTTTTAACATCTGAGTCTCTTGGCAACTGAATCACCTGGTGAAAGTAGATAACACTCAAAACACCTTCTCTGCATTTCCCTAACTCCCTTGCCCTCTAATAGCCCCCCATTACTGACAGCATCACTGTTATGAGAACCCTCATGCCCATTGCCTCTGACTGCTCTTTTATTGAGATGCCATCTGTTGTTGATGCCTTTTCTACTGGAGCACTGACCTCTCTTTGGTAAGCTGCCTTGACCTTTATGGGAGATCAGTTCATCTGATGCTGTCCATCTCTGGACACATACGTGACTAATCAGGAAATCAAGTGCTCTTCATGATGTTTGATCTGTGCTGTGACACACAGGCTGGTTCCTGCAAGCCTGGGACACAGAACAGCCAAAGGAGCTGAAGCTGAGTCCTGTAATTTCAAACCAAGCAGAGATCAAAAGCATACCTGCAGAGTTTGATCACATTGTGAGGAAGCTCTCATTACACTTGTTATATCTAAAGAATTTGCAGTGGCGTTGATTTTAGCAGAGATGTATGGTCTCAGCAGAGCCCTGAGAACATACCCACGTTGTTAATCCATCGTCACTGTGTCTTCACTGTCTTGGCAGCCATGCTAAATCAAGGAAAACTGCTCATGCGTAATACAATCTGTATTTATCTTAAGGCCAGATTTACCATGAAAGCCTGAGGTCTACCATCAGCAAGGACAGATCTGTGTGTGCAACAATAAGCACACAGCTCTGCTGAAACCTCTTCAGTTAAGCATGTTTTCAAATACAGCCTTTAAAGCAGTGCAGTTTGGTGGCTTTACTAAGAAAAGCATAATCTACTCACTGAGATGAAGATGCAAGATGAAGACTGTGCAGTCCAATTACAGCATTTGCTGAAGAGACACACCAACACTCAAAGAAGGGGAACAATGCACATGCAACTGCGTCAACAGAGTGAAATGCCTTTGTGTCTCTTCCTCCTTGGAGACGAAAAACTCAAAAGATTTGCGGGGAATCCTGCAGGTCTCCCAGGATACACCATAGTTCGCACTAATAATGTGTTGCTGGAGGCAACCAAGCCTGAACAAACAAATCAGTCCGGGGGAGGAGGAGTGGTGGGTTCATGAAAGCAAAGCCACCAGGAAAGCCCCCCTTACTTCTTTTGTATAAACTTTCCCACCCAGACCCTAACTGTGGCTGGCTGGTGAAGGGCCTGCTGCAGAGGAGGTGCAGTGAATCACCCTGGGCCAGCCTCGTGTCCCACTTTGGAGCCAGCTGCCCGTGCTGGAGGCAGCGCTGTGCAGCCCCGAGGCACAGGAAGCAATGAAGCTGGTGCTGTGGCTGGTGTGACAAATGCACTAACACCCTCCAGTTGTGTGCTCTGCCAAGTGCACCATGTGCTCTCTGTGCTGGCCTGTGCTCCCTTTCCACCCCAGCCCCTTCTGAAGACTCATGCCTACCACCAAGCATACAAATGCACATATAGCAGAGGCAGGACATAGCAAGCCCATATAGAATATCAGTTTGAATATACTGCAAGGGTACTTGCCTGATGCACTGGCACAAAGGGAAATAAGATCCTGGGATGTATCAAGGAGACAATTCCTGAAGATGGGAAAACGAGTATCTTGATATCAGGCTGTGGTGAAACCTCAGTCTTGCACAGTGTTGATCACCACATACCCAGAAGATTAATTCAAACAGCAACGTGAGCTGAGAAAAGCTTTCTAGGATGAGGAGGAGAATGGAAAACCAGAATACTAAAGAGCTTGTCTCATTCAGTTTAGCAAATGAACACAGAGAGAGTGAGATAATTACCCTGCATAAATATATTAAAATACTTACAATGGAGAGGGCAAAAAGCTATTTGAAAGACAATATTGGCACAGGAACACATGGATAGGAAATGGTCATGAATACATTTACATCAGGGTCCTGGGAAATAGATTAATTCCTATGATATTAAGTGAATCATGTTTAAAGCTCTCTGAAATATCTACATGAGAAAATACAGCAGCTTCAAAAACCCGTTGACTAAAGTCTCCACTTAGATGGAATAATTTCTACAAAGCCTGTAATGGGCTTGAGAACACAGAGCTACAGGACATATGTTGGCAGGATCTCTAATCTCCTTTTAGACACTAAATTAAATGGCTAGATTTGGAGAGGAGCACACTGAGCTGAAGCTGTTTGAAAATTTTGTTCAACTGTAACAAGAATAGCTGGGACATGAGAATCTTGGAAACAGTTTTAGGTGCAAAACCCAGATCTGGACTACTTCACAAAAAGTACCGAGCACTCTTAATAATTTTTAAAAATTGAATCCTAAGTGATTAGTTCTAATCAGTGTCCATGAAATATACTGCAGTACCACAAGGGTACTGACAAGTAAATTGGACTGGCATCCATGTGACAAAACCCAGAATCACAATTCTCATTCTTGCCAATCAAGTTCAGAATGAAGAAATAGCATGAAGTCTCCTCTTCCTCTCATGTAATACACACAGTCATAATGCAAATACCAGTTCATATAGGCAGAGGATTTTGGTCTCACCTGTCAAACATGAGGACAATTAAGACCATACTGCTTCTCATAACAGATGAACATAGTTATTAAGACTCATGTCATACCTGTGCTCCGTATTATATGGTTTGATCAAGGCTAGATGAGGTGAAAACGAGAGATATTGAAGTAAAGACACAAATCAGCAGTTTCCCTAGAGTACTGTCATCCAACTCTGCTCATTTCTGCCTTGAAAGAACAGAAAGTGTTACATTTTATCCCTAACATTGGCGCTGAAAAAAAGAAAAAAGGAAGCAGAAGCCTTGATAAAAATGGACATTTATCACAAGTTTCTAAGTGGGCACAGGAGAATAACTTGTCAACATAGAAGCTGAATGTTTTACTTAAATTATTCTGTTCACTATTCATGTTTTTGACAAATCTGCTTCCCATTTTACCCCACACTGTTCTTTGAGGAGATGACTCTATAACTGATCCCCTATAGGTGTTCATCATCACTTTTCCAATTCCTGTGATGCGTAGTCCGCCTTTCTTAGGTTTTGGATGATATCACAGCAAGAGACAAACAAGCAAATCCATGCATTTGGGAATTCTGAAATTTCTCATTCTTACTTGCTGTCTGCTGCTGCCAGCTTTTTCACTGGCTGTTTTACTCTGCCAGCTCCATTCAGCCCCTTCATAATCAGATAGGAAATTCCACACAGAACTGGGATCTCTAATCAAGAGCACATGCAATGATTTACAGCTCTTGCTAATTGGTACTACTGCTGAAGGCTTGCTTGCTTCTCTGCCATGTAGAATCAAGGGTGGATAATGCCAGTTCTCAGGTGGGTAACTCCTCCCTGTGGTGAATCCCACTGTGGTTCTGGAGCTGCAGAACTGTGTTCCTTGGGGTGCAGCCAGTGCTGTAGGGCACTGGCTGTGGTGCCGAGCAGCACAAAGCTGGGACAGTGCTTCTCCAGAGCTACTCCACTGTGGCAGGGAAAAATGCAGGTGAACCCGAGATGGGAAGAGATGATGTTGACTCCAGTTCAGAAGGCTGAATAGTTTCTTTATTATCACTATATTACAATACATTAATATATTCTTTAAAGAGGAGATACTAAAACTACATCCTAACTTCTAACTATCATATCTAACTACTAACTGTAACTTCTCTCCTGACTCCCTCCCCAGAGGGAGTCCAGGCACAGGTGCATTCCATTGGCCATCAGGGCCAAACAATGCTCACCAATATCCAATCAACCAATCACCTCAGGTAAACAATCCCCCAATGCATTCCACGTGGAAAAACAAGGGACAGAAATAGAAATTATTTCCTTTTCCTTCCCTCTCTGCTCCTCTATGAAAATCTCCCGAGGGAGCAGAAAATGTGGGTAGTACACTCCATGGCTACAGTGCCATTCCTACCTCCTGTCAGCAGTACAGCAGCATGCTGCCAGGAACTGAATGCAACAGGCGAGATGATGTCGCTGAAAACTGCCACTGATGTTTTCCACTTTGAAAGAAATGCATGTGGGGAGATACCTTGGTGTTCTTCGCTCCCAGCAGCTTTAAGCTTTGAAGCCACTTAGCATCCTGCAGAATTGGTCCAAATAAACCAGGCTGTTCCTCTGTGAACACAGCAATCACAGATAGCTGCTGCACTTAAGCATCCCATCTCCAATTAAGCTTTACACTGAAATGTCCTCTCCAGCTGCAAAATCTCCTGCTGAACTCCTCAGGCTTATCATATCAGCATGTGGCTTTCTGCACTAGAGACCAACTGGGGCCAATGTAAACACTGTGGCTGAGGAATCACAGCCTTACAAACAGAAATAAAGGGCTTCGTACCACCTAGTCTGCCTCACTGGCCTGAGACAAACTACAAAGCACCTACTCACACCTATTTTCTTGGGATATTGCCTATATAAAGGCAGATCAGAAGGTCAGTCCTGTGACTCGCCCTGGACTTCTCTCTGCTAATCTCCTTTCAGCTGATCTGACTGTGTAAAAACACTGGTGAATAGGTGTGAAAAAAGTGAACTACATCAAGAATACCATGTAGGCTCAGGATTTAGCTCTTCTGTAATAAAGGTAACTCTGCTACAAATCCACAGTTACTGTACCTTCCACTTCCAAATAGCCATGAGAAGAAAACTCAGCACCTGAACTACAAGATGCTCATTTAGCTGTTTGCAACACAGGGCCAATGACATGCACAAGATCAGAACTGATTCTATGCTACCAAACAGACAAGAAAACACTCAATTAAACAACAAAGTTATTAAAAATATACACACATAAAGTTATAAAGTTTTTAATTATAACATTTCCAAGCAATAATGAAAATTAGACTCAGTGAAATGCTGTCACTTTCTCCTCTCACACTTTGCCTCCTCCTTGTCTTAGATTTGGTTTTCTTATAATGTGGAGGAGCAGGGAAGGCCTAATTAATTCATAGGGGTAAGCACCATAAAACTCAGCCTAGTAGGCATTAGTAGGAGCAGACACTTCTGAGCTTTGTTCTAACTCGCTTCTTACTATAAGAGAAATGATAAATCTTGTCCTCCTACACCCTGATATTTCTCATCATTCCTGAAGAAAAAGCAATAATCTGATAGTCCTACAGCAGCATCAACCACTTTTCTTTTTGAGGCAAGGTAACAGAGAAGATAAATAATCAGTGTTATTTTCTGGGGTGTAGGGGAGGCAGATACTGGACCTTTTGAAGTTAGCAGACTACATTTAGCCCCACAAGACCTGGCAGAGCTGAGCTCAGTGACATCATAGCTTGCTTTAAATGTTATCACCAGGACAGTCCTTTTTAAAAAAAGTTTTGAAGGGAAATGATGGAAATGGCTGATCAGGGACTAACTTTGCTGCAGCTGATGTTAATCAGAAAGATATTATGCAAATGCTTGCTCAGAATATTGCAGAATTGCTTGGCTTGGGTTGGAAGCAACCTTAAAAATCATCTTTTTTCAACCATCCTGCCATGAGCAGGGACACCTTCCACTAGACCAGCTTGCTCCAAGCCCCATCCAGCCTGGCACTGAACACTTCCAGGGATGGGGCATCCACAGCTTCTCTGGGCAATCTCTTCCAGTGCCTCACCACCCTCACAGTAAAGAATTTCTTCCATATTGCCAGCTCATGTTGAGCTTTTCACCCACCAACAGCCCCACATCCTTTTCCTCAGGGCTGTTCTCAATGCATTCTCTGCACAGCCTGCAGTTGTGCTGTGTATTTCAAACTGAAGGGTTTGGTGCAGAAATGACCAGGTGAGGTTCTTTGGCCTGAGATATGCAGGAGGCCAGACTGGACAATAATAATGACATCACAGTCCTCCTTTCTGGCCTTAAAGCCTATGAATCAGATGACTGCATGCCAAGATTATTTTGTAATTCTCTCTACTGAATAGATAGAAATAAACATTTGTTTATTGTACCTGTTCTCTCCTCATTCTAATACTTCCCCCTTCCTCCTGGCAGATTTTCTGTGCCTTCCTTCCTGCTACAAGGAGAGACTGAGACAGTGACTCTGGTCCACTACTTTTACCTGCAGTCTTCAGCAAAGAGCAAGGTTGTCAGTCTATATGGCAAAAACTATTTCTACTTCACCTAGGTCCAGCTTGCACAGCCAAGCTGCAGGCTTCCCCACTGCAAAACAGGAATGAGGACTGAACTCTACTGCAGAGGTCATTGGGATACTGCGGCCAGGAAGCCTTGAAGATGAGCTAATTCCCAGTACACAGGTCTCTCTTGGGATCACAACACTTCTACTGCTAAGAATTATCTAGACCTAGCTCCCCAGATCTGTCCCACTAATTCATTACTCTTCAAGAAGCTAAAAATGCATGAGAAAAATCTGGGATGACAACTAGGATATAAAACTCCTGAATTGCTAGTTGGTATTGACATGAAAAGTAAAGAACCCTGCCTCTGGTGCTGGATCTAGCCCTTACAGTTTGGAGTTGTTTAGGAGTATATTTTAAGTGCTATTTGTTCATGGTACTCTGGAGCCCCCTCCTCCTTGAAGCAAGGGTTGGATGTTCCTCTCTGCAGCCTCTCCAGCTGGCTTTGGCAGGCTCTCATATACAAGTTTTCCATGTGTCTGGGACTGGGACACAGCACAAGCTGGTTAATAGTTACACAGAATAACTGAAATGCAGTTCTGGATGGAAGGTGGTAATCATCAGCATGTATTATTCTCCCCCTTGCCATGGTAATTAACATGGAATCATTTCAGAGCTTGTAGCCTGTTCATGGCATTCAGTGCAACCACATTGCACAGCTATATATAATCTGTTCAAAGCTGCTTGTTTGAAACTCACAGAACACCATTCTTGCAGTCATCATATCAGGATTCAGTATCTAACTGGCTACAGTTACAGAAGAAATGTAACAGAACTACAGTAGAAAAGCATCAGGAAAAGGTTTGAAAAGTTATTACTTGCCCTCTATTGCCTTCAAGAGACAGCTGGAGCTAAGCTTGTCAGAATTGCCATTTCCAAGTTTTGGAACAGAAGCACCAGAACCCCATTAAATGATGTTGAAAATAACAACAATCTCAGAATTAATTACTTGTGTTATTTATGAACTGTCTGGATTTTGAGAAGTTAGGGGGTCACACATGCAACCTTCTATCTCCAAACATGCAGATGTTCTCAGAAAATAATAACACAGCAATTTCCTCAGTATCCCAGTAGTCCCAGAGATACAAGAAAGTGCCAAAGAAAACAACTGGTCAGCAAATTGAACCGTTAACATCAAACATGGCATAGCTGCAGCTTTGCTAAGATACAAATCACAACAGAAACAACACAACTAGCAATGATGCACCTAAAATTGCTATGAGGAAACTTATGCCTACACACAGACATACACACACAGAGCTTTATTATGCAATTCAGAGAGATTCTATTCTATCTTACATTAAGTTTATAATAGAATATAGTTTATGAGCTATATAAGTATATAGCTCATATACTTACTATATTTACTTACTAAGTATATTTACATATACTAAATGTCTTTATTATAGACATACTGACCATATATAACTATTTATATTTTGTATACAATATAATTTTAATTTATATAGATAAAATTATTTTATCTATATAAATGCAGAAATCTAAATCAAGCTGTGAGGTATTTGGGCACAACCTCAGAACAGATCCATAGCCACAGTTTCAAGAAGGCCTCTCCGTTGCTCCTCTGTCTCACAGATATTTGGCCTTTTTTGAAAGCTGAGACAGGCATCTGCTACAGAAGGAACAAATACTTGTATTGTATCAGTAACAGAGATGTCCTGTGTTACTTATCTTGCAGAGCACAGCACAAAGGCCAAAAGTTCCTACTTCTTTTCATGCTCATTGATCCAAGCTGGGTGACATGGTGAGGCATGGTAAGAACTCTGAGGCAAGGGCACTTCACCAGCAGCAAACACAGCTTCACACACACTGTGAAACCCCAGCTGTTGCAAAGTTCTTGCTGTTATAACCACATAAACATGTCCCTGTTAAATGGACAGCCTGCTATCACCTGACCCACACTTCTTGGCTAGCTGCTGCAGGCTACAGAGTCCCTTGTGCTGACAAAGATGAGGATAATAGAAAAGGCTTCTTGGTGCCAGAGTTCAAACAAGCATAGGCAATGAAGTACAGCATCTTTTAGCTGCACTTTGATAGAAAAGCAAATCTTTTTCAGCTCTGCTCATGCAACATTTACCTTCACCACTGTGAACATTGCTGCCTTTACAGGACATCAGTCTGCTTATCCCAACTCCATCAGTCAGGAGGTTTTCTGCAGTCCCCTGTAGCAAGGGTAAACTTTCAGGTTGCATCATTCAGGTCTCTCTCATCTTCCTCAGATATCTTCCTAGGCCATATCTTGCATTAACACATGCATTATATAAGCTCAAGCCCATAGGTTTTACACTCAAATTTTGTGTCAGTTGTGAGAAAGTTAATTCCCAGCCAATTCTGCCTGCTTAGAGCCTACCAGCCCTGGACACCAAGATGCACATTTTTATGGCTGGGACGTGCCTCTGTGTATGCCTGCAGTCAGACCTGCCTCAGGCTTTAATCTGCTCCCACACAAAACCCTGTACCTTGAACTACCACAGGCAGTTGGTGTTTAAGCATTTTGCATGCAGGATAAATTCAAGACAAGTGGTGAAATTATGGAACAGAGTATCCTTTTATTCTGTTCAGGCAATAAAAATTCACCATGGCTAAAACAGTTCTTTTACTTAGCATCTGACCACAGAGTAGAATTTTTCATACTTTTCTCATCACTAGGTTTTTCTCACTTGAAACAGTATTAAACCCAGACTGTTTCATAGACCTGATTCTTTACCATCACTAAGTAGATCAAACATTGATTTATTATTTTCATAGGGCTTTTAGCAGTGAAATTAGTCTGATTTTTTTTTTCCCCTCCAGCAAGCTTGACCTTGGAGTCAATATCCTGGTTAGCAGTCAATGTGACTTCATCATCACACAGAGCATGAGGATTCCTCTCTTTGCCTTCATGGCAAAATACCATGCCATTTCATTGTCTTGATGGAGCCTTCAAACTTTACTACAGACTGAGGCAGCCAGTCCTTTGAGGGAAGAAATGCAAATCAAATGCTTGAATCAAGTCAGGTTTAAATAAATTTAAATAACTGAAATTTTGGAGAGGGGCAGAGAGGATGGAGAGAAGAAAATGATCATACATTTTTTGTCCACTTATGCACTGTTACCTTGGGATAACAGTGGACTGAACAACAGAAGAACAGCCAGAATTGTACAACAATTCCATGGCCACTAGGTCCTCAGCTTCCCCACTTCCACAAACCTGGCTGATGCCACCAGCCACCTCAGGGAGTGGACTGTGAGGCATCCCAGGAACAGGACAAACAGATGCACTTTGTTCATGCTGCCCTTTTGCAGCCTCTACACCTGGTGACAGGAAGATTCTGTGTATTTCACACTTCAAGTTGCAGTATCACTAAGGTACTGGAAGTGTAAGTGTATCTTATGTTTTATGTATCTTATGTTTTAACTAACAGCACAGCTTTGCTTATATTACCTCCTTTTTTACTTGTAAAAATTTTTAGGTGACTGGAGTGAGTTTTTGTACTCGTCTTGCTAATAAATATGTCAGTTTGTGACTGACTGAGATAAGAAAGTTGCACACAAAGCTTTTACTGAAGTATCAGCTTCACTTCGGGCCATATAGAGCATATAATCCCGTGTGTATGACAGGCATATACAGCAGCCCTTTTGTCCTTCACTTGCCTATATAATGTGAAGTTATATATGGACTGGGCATCCCTCATTCCCTTTGCTCAGATGCAGACAGCCCCAGCGACAGCAGCCTATACCAAATCAACAAAATAGCAATATCCAGCACATACTCCAGCTTGCCTATTCTACCTTTCTACTAAAAAGTGGTTTCCAAACTCAGAGGTACAGAGAAGCAGAGTATTCCAAAATAAAAATGGTCAGACAGATTTGTAGTAACTTCATTATTTGAAAAAAGAAACAGTTCTACTTATCCAAAGTAACTACTACTTCTCCACAAATCCTTTGCCTAAAGTGCTGAGCCAGCACCTATCATGCTGCTGTTTACAAACCTGCCTAGAAGTCTAACCCAGCTTCACTGAACCACCAAATAATGCTTTTTGCAGGTGATGTATGCATATTTCTTATGGAAGGGCCATATGACCTCAGCGAGGCTTGGGAAGCCCATTCTCACAAAACAGATCTTATTTCCCGCATATTTTTACATTCACCACTTGAGAGAAAACATATTAAGTATCTCCTAGGTCTGAGCTATCACAACACCAGGGAATCAATTTTCATCACGAAACTGCGTAGCTACTGACCTTCCTCAGCTTGGGTTGAACAGCTTTCAACATAGTGCAGGTGCTTCCTCTTGGAGCTGTGTATTTTTTTCTGTGTCCTGACATGTCAGCTTTTTTATGCACTGTGAAAGCTTTGTCATTCAGGAGTTCCCATTCTCCACAACATGACTGGCACCACTCTGCTTTATTTCTCCTGCTTCAGATTACCCAGAGTACAACTGAGGAGCAAAAAGCTACAATGCCATGTAGCACATTTTTCCACAATCAGGATTGTGTCTGAATAGAGTCCTACAAGGTCAGATATAAGATGCTTAAATAGTTAAAATCTGCTACTGAACCATCTTATGTCATGTCTTACACTCTCTCTGCATTTACTGTTCAGCAACAGTGCAAAGCACTATGCAAAGAATGCCTCCAGCAAGGATCCAGCAAGGATCTGTATCTTGGCACTCACTGAAACAGAGAGGAGCAAGCAGAACTGGGCCTGCCTCAGCTGAATACACTGCTGAGAAAATTTCTGCATGGAAATTCAGGAAAGGCATCCAGCCTCTCCCACAACATAATAGTTCCTAGATCAGCTTAAGCTGACATGGCATGTGAAAAGCAGAAATGCTCCAAGTCTATCAACAGGTACATAGTTGCATTTGGCTCTAACTTCAGGAGCCTGCACATGCCAGTGCTGTGTAAAATCCAAGTGTGATTTTTTTGGAATTAGAGTAGAACAAAATGTTAGTCTGCCTAATCCTTGAGTTTGTTCTTTGGATCCATTCCCTGTGGCTCAATTCTGAACAGTAAGTTTGAGTAGCATCAAAAAGATTGAGATGGAAGCTTGAAGACTTCCCTCTTACCAGCTGAATCTGCTGCAGATGTTCTACCACTGGTCAAGTCCTCGGTATTAAGTGACTGCAGATCTGTGTAGGAGGGAGCAATGCTTGGGCTGCTGGTGTCCTCTGAGTTGGTTGTCCAGCTGCTCTCTGAGGCACGGGCTTGCCTCTCAGAAGAGTTGGAAGAGGGAGAAGTCCAGCTAGGTGCTTTTGATGCAGACACTGGTTGCAGAAAACAGGTATTGGTTAGAGACATGCAGGGCAATCCACACGAAGATCACAACTATTCCAAAGACATGCTAGATCAGTGTGCTGGGGCTCTGTAAATACAAATTCCAGCATCCACAGCAACACAGTTATTTTATAACAAATGCAGAGCAACTTAGCTAGTGCCTGGCACTGTCACCCTCCAGCACTACTCAGCTGTCTGCCTTAGATTCCGTGCTGCAGGCAGCCATATGCTTTCCTGTTGCTCAAGTATTGGAGAAGCTGTGACTTTTCAGAAGAAGATTTCATGTTTCTGACACTGCTGACAAGACCTGAATATGTTTATTGTGCAACACTGTGGAGTTTTTACAGCACCACAGATTTTTTTAAAGTGGTTTTATTTTATTTAATTAAGCATTCCCTATCTGTGACACACACTCAAATGCAGTCATCATCTCAGGAATGCTCTGCATGGAGGGGGAGTATAAAAATAACCTGAAATGGACCTATTAATGTGCACTAGGAATGGCTTTTGTTTCTAAACATGCAGAATGTAGAGTCCCAGTCTGAATATACTACATAACATTTTTGCTCAGGGCAGACCAAAAATCCCGTTCTACTCATTTGCCAGACTTGCATGTCAAACAGTTCAGACCTGCCTAACCATCACCCAGAGTTCAGAACACAATCACACACATCTACTGCTATGAGTTTGTATTCTGTACTCTTTGTATTGCATGCTCTTTGCCCATAACATCACTTGAATGCCAGCAACAATGGGTGATTCTAGCGAGGACATAATACTAACAGAAAACAAAGTTATGGTTAAAAAGTCTTCCTGAACTAAGGGAAAGTGTACAGGTAGAGACTAGTTTTAATTTAATATCAGCTTAATAACTGTTTTCTAAATTAGTACCTCTGTATTTAGCTGTTAAACCAACAAAGACTGATGCTCCCCAAATCACAACCAAAGCGCACCCCTACTCCCTGCAGTAACTGCACACTGTGTGGTGCTCAGTGCCTGTAGAGAAAGGATGATGAATGTATGATTATAATCTGTCAGTCCCTCTCCCAGTCTTTTTGTTAAACATGGCACCTGAAAAGCCATCCTTAAAACTTCAGCTGACATTGCTTTGACAGACAGAGAACTTTATTTGGACATAGAGGACAAACTGAAAAGCTGAGATCTGTATGTGGATCACTTACAGGAGCCAAGTGTTTTTTTAAAAGTGTGCTTTATATCCTAGAAACTGTAGAATTATTTTATAAAAAAAAAAATCTTAGATTTCCAGTATTTAAGTCAGTCACAGCAATATGAAAAAACAGGCTAATTTAGAAACATGTAAGACCTAATAACTCAAATACTGCCAACTAGTTTTGTGCTTTCCAAACTCAATTTTTATCTAAGAAGGCATCTGACTGGACTAGTGTTGCCAAATAATTCTATGTAAGGGCAAATTAATTTTATTCCAGGCAAGTTGGGCCATCTTGAAAGAACAGAATTGTTTTGCTTTTTTCCTAAAAAGAGTCTTGTACTTTGGAAAACCAAGACCACAGGCAGCTTTTTCTACAACAGATGCTCTTTAAATTCTCACTACAGTCAACTTCTACCTGTGACTGTTCTAGGTTCCCCAACACTAATTATTAACACTAGCAAAAGGGCATTTTCCCCTATGCTGAGCCAAAAGACCATCTAGCAATCTCAAAAAGCAAGACAAGCAAAAGTGAACATCTACACATGTTTAAGATCTCTCTTAGATGCTTCTGCTGCTGCTCTTCAGATTCCTAGAAATGCTGCAGCCAAATTCCTAAATGAGGCAGGGCTCTTTTGTAGAAATTTTGAATTCTCTTATGTCAATAGTCAGAGTCACAGCCTTTCTGCTGTAGGAATTTCCCAGAAATCTGTTTATGTTGAAAGACCAGTGCCAGAACTATCCCTAAAATGCAAATTCTGTAGCATGTGTTGGATACTGAAAATCAACTCATTGTTTCTCAAAACAAAAAACGTTTCCTTCAACATGCATTTTACTTTTCTTGACATGTTTATTCTTAAAACAATGGATTGGTTTTTAAAAGCAGATTTACCTTGAAGCATTAATTCCTCTTTGGTGTTTTGAGGACCTGTTCCTTGATCCCTACACTGTATTACAATAAACCATGTTAGCATCATTTCCTTTGTTATTACACAGGACTTCAGATTTTTCTGATTTTAACATAGCATCACAGTTTCTAGTGACAGGCGTAGTTTCCAGCTGGTGATCTTGTGCTGCAAATATTGCCTAATTCAGAGAGAACAGCACAAAGTAGTTAAGCTCAGATATGCTGTTGGATAGCCTCTCAAGGGACATGGTAAGAGTCCAAGTAATTTGAGCCATTTAAAACCAGACAAAGCTCTTGGGAAGAAGTGGGCGTGGCTGAGTTGGATGGATGACGTAACAGATCTTGCCTTAGTCCAATTATGGTGACTAAGAATACCTCATTGAATTGAAGAGTGCAGCTAACACTGATAGAATATGAGACTGTGAGCTGGAGGCCCATTGTGTAACAAATGCAAATGTTTTGTCACCTGCTGGCTGTGATCATTTACAGATTGTGTAGCATTTGTGACAGGAACATTTGGGTCAGCCTAAAAATCTCATTTTTCACTTTGGCAGTTACAGTTTGACTAGGCTGATAATAATCATAACAAAAATAAAATTTCTTCTTTTCCCAGCAAAAGGAAATGGGACACCATTTCAGAGAATGGGACACCACAATACATCATTTCTGTGACTAAATATTTCTATCGCCTCACTCAAGAGTTTTTGCTTCTTGAGGAGAAATCCACATGATTTGGCAGCTGTCAGTTAACTATACATAAACCCCAAATACAGAAATATTTTTAAACAAACATTCTGCTTAGCATTTACTCTGCCTCACTCTGGTAGAAGGAAGGGTTTACAAGAACATCCTAAATAGTTTTCACTGTGAGACTTACTATGGATGCTTTTCATTTCTGTACCTCAGATTTTGACCTTTCTTTTCATCTTCCAAATTCTTTGCCTGTTTGTTCAGCCCTGTTTCTCGCCATCAATTCCCCAACCTCTGCTCCCCCAATAAGGTCTTCAGTTTTCCCAGAAGAACAAGGGTCCAGCATTAGCCTCGGTTTCCTTTAAAATGTACTTCCTGCAGGATAACCACGACATTCTATCTGTCTTTAAATTGCTATTTTTTTAGACTCTGAGCACTTTGGGAGAAATATGTGCTTTTGGGGGAACCTGTGCCAAAATACTGTAGCCCTAATGTCAGAGCGAGACAGCATCTCCCTCTCTGAGGACCCATCCTCTTTGCTCTCATGGCACTCTGGAACTCCCACTTTGCAAGCCCTTTTTAAAATGTGCTTCCAGGCAGCCTGGCCATCAGCCTGGGTAATTATCTGGTCAGCTGAGCAGCTGCTCAAGCACAGACAGACAGACACGATTTCCTAACAGCGCTGGAGCCCTGATAGGAACGCGACCGGGGGTGCTGAGCCTCCAGGACGCTGCTCCTCACAGCTGCCTGCACAGGAAACAGATTTCAAATGTGTCCACCCTTCTCACACCAATCCTTCTGTTTGTACGTAGCCTTTATACGCTTCCCTCCCCCGGCTGGGTATTTGCTATTGTTCTTATGCAGAATGTTTGCTACTGGAAATGAATAATTGCTGTCACCACGGGCTTTCCCCTGAGGGTGTCAGCCAACACAGGTCTCCAGCTTTGCTGCCGCCCATAGAATAAATCGTGATCTGCACAATAATGGAGAGCAACTAGGCTGACGTTTATCCTACCTCTTGCTGTCAAATGTCCCTCAAAGTAAAGGGCCAGAAACAAAGAGCTGTCATTTCTGCTTCCCTTTAGAGGCTGTCAGCTGCACTGCTCTGGCCCGTTATCATACAGGGTCCAGAAAAGGAGTGGGACCAGCTCATAAGTAAGGATTTTAAAATAGCCTTAGGAAACACCTCCTTAGGGCTCCTATATAGTTCATAGAATAATAGCTTCCCATGCAAGAATTACATGGAGTACATCTTGGTCTGACTGTTAGGGGAACCACTCCTCCATGAATCTCAGTCAGATGCCAAAGTTAGTGTGTAAATATCCTCCCTCAGTGACATGGATCACACAGGACAGGCCTCTACAGGGGCACAAATGAGTGTCTCCTTAAAACTGCAATGCTTTTGGAAAGTCTACTCTACTCTCCTCATCTGGATGTCCTAGACCTCTGCCTACAGACTAGTGTCCCCTGTGACTGGAAACACACCAACAGGCAGTGCTTTTGCTAAGCACATACCTTAAGACTGGGCCACATCCCTCCAAGGGTAAGACATCAAGTAACATACCATAAAATTTGTTTTACGGAAGTCTTTTTCTTATGATTAGCTTTATTAAGGTCGAGCAAAGATTTTTATTTTTTGCTTAAGAAGATGCATTTATGGTTTTTCAGTTAACAAGGATATAACAACATTAAGAAGGAAATACCAAGTCAGAGCCCCATTTGAAAAAGTACATGGCTGTATGAGTAAAGCATAAGGATCACTTAGCCATGAAACTAGAGAGAGAGGCAGAACACCTCAGTTTTACATATTTACACTTCATGGGTGCTCTTCCTTCTCTCCACATCACAAGGATAAATAAGTATTTAGAACTAAGAACCAACAAATAAATAAAAAGAAGGTCAGAGAAATCTCTTTTGGCCTGAAGGTTCCCCTACCTCTGCACAAAGGTGTAACCACACTGTCTCAAAAGTACTAGTCTGTAGCAGCCATCAAAAGAGCAGATGGAAAACCAGATGGGGTTTATCCAAAACTCAATCCAAAGCTGACAATCCAAGTTTTCTGACAGAAGTATTATTCATGTTACAGGGAATATCTGATGGACTCAGTGAGCAGAGGGAAGCTAAAACTCTTTAAACTGCTTTAATAAACAGCAGTCATATAGTGGAATTAATAAGAGAGAATCTCAATTTAGACATGAAAAAGTAAACTATTGTTTTCTTGGGCAATTACTCCCCAAACTCCTGCAAGGAAGGACAGAAGTCTGTTCATGCAGAAAAGCTAGAAGCTCATGTAGCCACACCAGTTACCATAAGCTGATGAGGCAAGCCAGAGGATTTGCATGCATGTTTAAAGCATGTTAGAAAGAACTGCTGTATTTGAAGAAAAGTGCATGCAGTGCTGGAATTAAGGTAAATGTTGTTTTTGTCATTCTCCAGCTGCTAAATCACGGCATCAAAAGACAGCAGGAGGTACTGATGAGCACTGGGCACACTAGTTGCTGGTATTAATGAACTGCTGGCAAAAAGCATATGGGAACTAAGATCAGGCAAAGGCTATGATCACAGAGGTGATCACAACTCTTTGGGTTCCAGATTACAGAGGCAAATATGGCTCAGACTTTTTCAATGGCTTTTCATACCTTTATGTAAGAAATGTCACTACTGAAAACACCTCTGTGCCCTTTCCCCATGAATGCATTTTGGCAATCTCCAAGACTTAGTCAAGACACAGGTGGAGTGAATCACAAAAGGCATTCATTTTCTTTACAAAAAGAAAATATTTCTTGTTCAATCCAGAAAGATAGTGTGAGCCCTTTTTGAAACTCTGATAACACTAACTGTGTTAAAATACAGTACAAACTACTCAAACCTTTGAGAAGCCAAAGAGCAAGGCAAAAATCCTGTATGCTCTCATTGTACTTTGTTACCTTACTGGAACAGACCTTCTCACTGCCTTTGCCTCACCTGTTTGTGGGTGGGTTGATGAAGCACTGGTCCACGGTGCATCTTCAAACTGAACCCAAGCACTGATGGATGATGACAGATCAGTGCTGGGAGACATATGGTTACCAAGCACAGCAGAATCCACCTTGGGCTGCTCAGCTGCCTCCTCCAGCTCTGTGCAGAAAAGGTCTTGAAATTCTCCATTTGCATTGTGGTTCTCTTCTGAGGATGTGTCTGAGGAATTAAAACATTTCACCGGAGGAGCCTCAGTGCTACCTGAAATAGAGGTAACATGGAAAGATTTACAGGATTGACCATTATTTCATTATTTTTTACTGAAACATCTAAAATTTGCCATTAAATGTAGGAAATTTTCCTTTCCTAATTCAGTTTTTGGATTAACACTGGGCAGTCTTGCACTTGATTTTAATAGGTGAGATGTCCTCCATGGTTGGTTGGATACTGTCTTCAATTTTGAAGCACAGATCCAAAACCTGTAGTAGATCTACATAACATCACACAACGAGAGTAACTTGCCTTTTTGGCCTGAATTCTCTTATTACATAGGGGTAGCAGGAGATAATTCAATCTCTGCACAAACTGCTTCCACGCAGAAGGCAAGCTCTCCCATGCTAGATATATGACAGTAGTTGGTCTAAGTCAAACAAGGAAGTCTCACCAGTTCTGGAGAAAATCAGAGAGCTTACCTCGTGGGGGAACAGGGAGGAGCAGCTCGTCAGTGAAGGACACCCACTCGGACTGGTGGGAGGCAATGACACTTGTCAGAGATGTCATATTCGCAGCAGGTCACTCATCTTCACTTGGGGACCAAAAGGAGGAGGAAGCAGAATGGGAGAGGTATGGTGAAGATGAACCAATAGAGGGAAACACCTCCTTTCCACTTTCTTTTCAACTGCTGTTAAGACAAGAAAGTAGATTATGTCTTTTAGAAAATTAAATGGGAGGAACTGTGCAGCCATTTTATAAAATAGAATGTTAAAGCAATATATGTACCACAGTCACAGTACTGTCAAAGCACTACCACCTTTGAAACAGGAACATCACCTGTGTCTAGAGGAGGGTTACACTTGAGCAACTCCTTCATATAAAGCAACTGAGGGTCTTGAGACATCTTCATGTTAAAACAGTCCATCACCAAAACCAACATTTTAGTCCTTACTCAAGGAGCCATGCCTCCCGCAATCCCAGCAAGGGCAGATGAGGAGATTCTCCCAGGTTTAGCAAATTTTGATTGTGATGTAACTTAATCCCCACCCCAAGCTGTCAACATGTCTTTGCCCACCTTGCTGCTTAGAATGTCTAATCCCTCTCCAGAGCAAGCAATAAGTTGCACATTTCATTATCAATAACATTTATGTAGCTGATTCTGGAGTGAGGATGAGTGGCCAATGATTCTTATCGTGGTCTGGGTATAGAGAGCTGCTCTCTCATCTAGATGCACCTTCCGCTCTGCTGCTTGACTGGAACTTCACATTTTAATTTTAAAAACCATCTTAGACCTTGTCCAGAGTTAAGCATGATTTTGTTGTAGCTCAGCAAATGTTTCCACAGATGTGAAAACTGAATTTAGTAGGCCCTCCAATGGTATGCACCCCACACAGATCTGTGAATCTGCTAGATGGAATGGAGCACTGGAAAGTGCTCTGGTTGTTAGCTAGTAACTGGGAGGGTCAAGTCCAGGCAGAGAAATTCTCTCTGACAAGAACCCATGACCACCTCAGTTTTGCAAACCACTTCAAAACTCTCAAAAGACTCTTCCTAGGGAAATATGCTAATTCTGTCCCCAATTATCTCAAGCATTGAAGCTCTTGTTACCATGGTATTGAAGTACTTGAAAATACTGAAACTCAGACCTATTTGAAAGAGCTTTAAGCAGTGTTTCTTGGCCTCCTGTCTCTCAACTAACTAAAGGGTTTTTCAGGGTGAAACTTCATGTTAGTATACAAGAACAGATACTTCACTGAGACTTCTCTTTACCCCATATTAACAAAATTTGGGCCTAAAAAGCAGACATATTTAAATGCATTCAATCTTTAAGTATTTCTGAAGGAGACAGATCATCAAATTGCTTCCAACATTATTATTCTCCTCAGGGCCACAAAGTCCTTTGTTGGCCGAAGGCAGATCAGCAATCAAGAAAGAGCTGAAAACTTCAAAAGTCTGGAAGTCACAATCCTGTCTGACAGCTAGAGAGAATTTGTGTCTGAAGACGAATCTTTTTGAGCAGAATAGAACACAAAATGTACAATTTCCTGCAAACACAAAAAAGAATTCCTAGAGATAATCCTGATGCTGAAGTGCAATCTGCCATAAGACTGATCCCCTTGCCATAGGCTTTCCGGAGCCCATGGCTCCCTGACCAGTCACCCTACATATCTTACCCTTGTTACACAACCAACTCCCTCCTGCAGGAGGAACAGCAGCACTTGAGCCCCTTTTCCTCCACTGCCATGGCAGGACCCCTGTCTCCATGCAGTGTAGGTAGGTACACCTGCCTGCCCTGAATAATATCTATTTTGGGTGCTGCTAATAGAAACTGCAAAGTTAAACATAGAAGCAAGCTAAGAGAAAAAAAAAATCAGATGTTTAGGGTCATTTGGAGGTCATATGAGGGAAGGAGAGGATGACCTTGCTGTCTTGTTTTCCTCATATGACCAATTAAGCTGTTTGTTTTGGGCTTGTTTAAATAACTGTAACTAAGTTTTCTTTTCCCAGACAACTGGATACTGACCTGCCCTTTCTCCTGGAAAAGCCATTGACAGAAGCATGAAGTGGCAGGAAATAAAAAAAGAAAACAGTTTAGCTTGCCCTTGATGCACAGAGACTGCAGTAGAGCTCATTTTTAAATTAATTTTTTTCTTTTTAATTTCAAGGGGAAGAAAGATATGAAAGAAGGCAAGAAAATGGACGGTTTCAGCAGTACAGACACGTGGGAGAATTATACCATTATTTTAAGATGGATTTCCTCTAGTACGCTACTGCCCTGTGACAAACATAATTCTTAAAATCCACTTAGTACCAGACAGCAAAACTAGCACTTTTAAATGGATAGAGAGCATTATAAGCCCAGAAAAGCATCAGAATATTGTGCATTGAGGGTTATACAACTTTCCCATGACTGGAATTTTCTAGAGACTTCCCAGTTTGGTAAATAAAAGAGATTGTGTTGACTTATCAGGGTTATCATGCCCTTTAGACAAGCAGCCTGAAAGAGAAGAAAGGCAGTCTGAGTAGCTAATAACTTCAAAGATATTCAGAATAGAGGCATTTTGAGGATGCATATGTTAGGTTAAAAAAAAAAAAAAAGATAGAATTTTGCATTCTTTCAACATTCACAAAAGATCCTCAATCTCACCCCTTGACCTAAATGCCTGTACAGAATTATGAATCATGTATAGCTAACACCTGTGCAGACTATGTGGAAAAAATACTTCATCCAAAATTTTCACCTCTCATTCACTTTCCAAGATCCTCCTTTGAGAAAGACCTAAGCCCATCCCACTGTGAACCAACGGGCCTCAGCCAGCACACCAGTGCCACTGTGCATTCAGTTAACACAACGATGCTGCAATCTGCAGAGCTACTACAGAGGTAAATCTCTCCAGAAGAACCATTTGAATTGTGGGTAGACCTGAATCCTCTCTGTAACAAAGCAGTCAGCACCACTATTTAAACACTGCAGCGAGTACCCTGCAAGTGAATTTCAGAGTGCTCCTTCCTGTTCTTCAGACTTCTCAAACATCTCTGGCTATTCACAGGGCAATGAATTTTGGAGCCTACTAGGAGTAAGAACAAATGGATTCACTAAACTCTAAGTGAGCTACAATTAAAGCAAAAGTTTATGTTGCACAGCCCAAATAAGAGCAGATGGAAACACATTTCTTGGAACAAGATATTACCAGGCCAGACCAGAATTATTTCTCTCTACATGAACAGGATTGTTTAGATCATTACTTCTGGATTTGTGTTATTATGTGCACTAAGCTTTTGTTGCTGAACTGGTTTTAAAAAAAGTAAGCTAATTTATTAAATTTTTGGTTAAAAAATTGTGAATCAGAAGTTTGTTGATTTGTTTTCTACTGTTACACAGTAAATTCAAGGTAAAGCAGATGTTATACCTACTCACCCCATTGATTCTAACCATCAATTCCAAGACAGTGACTTGACCATGAGGCAAAAAAACTCTCTAGGAAGCTGAAATTTCTGCTTCAGGTGTCCCTTTTTCACATTACAGTTTCACAGTGGTGCATGTAAATCTGAGTGACAAGTAGGTGACAGTTATTTCCAGTTCTCCAGAAGGTAGAGATCATAGAGCTGGAACAAAACTCCTTGTCTCTTTAGTCCTCCCAGTGTTTTGATAAAACACATTATACAAGCCCTTTTGAAAACCGATGAAGGTTTGTTCTAAAATGACAAAACTGCTTTCATAACTAGAAACCTCTTATTTCAAAACTACGTAAATTCACAGACTACAGCCATTCCTTCTTGTGACGTGATTACACATCTGTCCTTTTGTACAACTCTACTCTAGCAACAGACAAAAAGGAATATCATTGTCCTTCTCCCTTTATCTTGGCAAACCAGAAACATGTATTTGAGAAGGACACACATAATTATCTGGAAGTCTGACACCCAGCACCTTGTACAGTGAGCCCTCACTTTAGGTGGGACCTTTACACACTACGTGAGTACAAACACCAACAGTAGTAATGCTGGTATGTACAAATGTTTGTGGCACTGTTGAGGCTTAGAAGTATCAGAAGTATCTGTAATGGATTTCAGAAGTATCTGTGATTGCCTGCTGTTTTTGTAAACATACCATTCAAAGTATTTAATTACTCATGTGTTTGGACAGCAAACTCAAACAGTTTCTTAGTAGATTTCAACCCTGCTTAGAAGAAACAGCTTAGCACAATTAATAATTTTAAGCACTAAGGGTCATTTCTCCAATTGCTTCAAGTTACATACATATGATGCAGGCTGCAGTTGGCTGAGTTACTACTACCCAGATTTACTAGGTTACAGGTATATGGGAAAACAGGAGAAAAAAGTCAGAATTAAAATACTGAGAATGAAATTCAGTTGTTTGCTTTCTTGTTTTCCAAATATATCAATAGCAAGCTTGTGCTAAGTGCATAGACTCTATTGCCTTATATGGCAACACTATTGAAAAAAAATCTTGTAATCCATACAGTGATTCTGTTTTTCTTGCTTATACATTCCTCCTTACAATCCCAGGAAAGGAAACATTAGCTGGTTACAGTGGTTTGCATTTGGTTTTGTAGGAGACCATTGTGGGAAAACAACTAGACAAGCTGTTAAATTCCACTTAGAAAAGAAACTAAGCAAAAGGGATAGTAAGAAAAGGAAAGACTGACCAGGGCTTTTCTTGTAACAAACAAACTTCACTCCCACCAGGAAAGCTTCAAGGAAAAATAAGTAATTTTATCTTGACCATGTGTTTGGCAAACCTGTACAGATGAAACTATTCTGGTAGCATGAACTGAGGAATGATTGCTGCCTTGGGCAAATTTCCAAGTGAGAGAGAGCTCATGGCTCTTCCTCTCCACTTGGCCTGTAAATAAACACTGACCATCAGCACATCATGATCTGAATAATAAACAAACTCCAAATTGGAACTCTGTTCTCCAGCATCAAAATGAAGTCCCAAGTACTTCAAGGTGCAACAGCATAAACAAAACACAGTGCTAAACACCAGAAAAAAAAAACCAAAACAATGAACTTGAGAAACCCAATGAAATAAAGGGAATTTGGATATCATTCTTACTGAGAAAAATCATTTTACCAACCTCTGCCTAAATGCCTGAGGTAAGATTAGCTTATGAATGATCTAAATGATGACAGGAATAAAGTTATATTTGGTTGATTATTGTATTCATAACATTGACAATATTTTCTCCACGTATACAGCTCTGCCAGCTTGTAAATTGTCCTGAAAATGTCTCTGGTGAAACTCTGTTTTAGATCTTAGACCAGTTTTACTTACTCTGATACATGCTTTTATATGAGCTCCATGACTTCAGATGTAGCTTTAAAAACTCAGTCACTACCTGGTGCATGTAACACACAAAATCAGAACAAATGAAAACTCACAATATGAAAGGAAGAATTAGGGTCCAAAGGGAGACAAACGGACATGCCTTATGGAACTCCTGCAGCCTCTCTGGGAGAAAGGATGGCTTTTCCCATTATGGATTACACCTAAATGAATGGTAACAAGAGCCTTGACAGTGCTGTGTCTGCAGAGCCAGAGCAAATCCCCACTGTGCCATTACAAGGTAGGTCATTAGTGCTGTCTCCTGGTGATTGGAGACAGAGATGGAGTGAGGTGGAGTGAGGTTCTGAAGGTGACTAGAGCTATCTGGCACATTGAATGACAGAAAAGCAGCCTGGGGGTCTGCCTGAGCCCAGGACCCACTGCAGCCACACTAATGACCATTCCCAATTATTCCAACAGATACGGAGTGATCTGCCTAAATCCACACTGCCAGTCCATGGCAGAAGCCGTGTTAAAGCTGAGGTGACCTGGAATGACCTTATTTTCTCCAGCACAACCAGCACACATAAAAGCATATACCACAAACACACATCCCAGCAGCCTTCCTGGAAGCTCACAATTCAGTGACAGTAAGAGAGGAGAGTCTGTACAGGATGCATTGGTAAGAAAGTCATAAGCATCTCCACCAGGAATATTTGTGTCAAGACTCATATCTGGAAGGTCAACAGCTGTTTTCTCTGCACCAAAATCCATCTGCCACAGAAGCTTAGGTTAATTCTGCTAAACACCAGAAAACACCTAAAATGCTCTCCTGCAGGCAATACCAGCATATTTAGGCAGTTCAGAAGGCAATAATGCCTCTCCTGCCAAGGCCATGCCTCAGAAATAATTCATGAATTCTGGATGCCTCATAATGGAGACAAAGATTCAAAGTCCGATGCTGGAGATAAATTGTACAACCTCCTCTATTACTTGTACTCCTAAAAGCTTGAGAAATGTAGAAAGACACTGTAGAAGACCAGCAGTGCAAAACAAAATAGCTCTCCTGCTGTATTTATTTTTATTTATTTTTACTATTAGAAGTAATATACAGCAGGCAAAAACCAAGGGAGGATGTGAGACCAAAATGTTTGACAATGATAGTTCATATCACCAGTCACATCAGGAAAACAGAAGTTCTGCATCTCAGGACTTTCAGTTTAGCTCACTCTGAGTACATGATTCATTCAAAGTGTAACTGAAGCCATGTAATTGCATGGGAACTTGAAGGACAACTTCCCAAACTGCCAACCTTTCAACTCAAACTAGAATCTGAGGCAACAATCAGTCAAATGCTTCTCTTACCATATAGAGCAACAGTGCAATAAAACTAGACTGGGACAAAATCACAGGAAAGAGGCATTGTGTCAATTTGTTTAGTAGAACATTTGCATCTCTAAAATCTGGCACTTTTTTTTGCCCCCCAGTCAATATTTTACATACAGGAGAAAAAACAGAAGAAAACCACTACACTAATTTAAGATTTTTCTTCCCAAAGACTAGAATAGTTCAGGTTTTACTTCGTTCAGCAAAATTCTGTTGGTAATCATAGTAGGCAACAGGAAATGTAAATGCAGTAAGAGGAGAGGTTGCTAACATCCCCTTAGGAGAAGGTGGGTACAGGGTCCTTACTCCTCTTCCTTGTTTTCTCAAGGCCTCCACAGGGCAGAAGTTCAGAGCAGCACCCAGATCCCAGACTTCAACACCTGCGCATTATGTGTGTCCCAGATTCTTCTCTGCTTCAAGACGGTGAATTTGGAGTGGTCACAACTGTTGCACAACACAACAGTATAAAATTGATGCTCCAATCACAGTATGTGGAGGGAACTGTGTTTAAGAATTGATTTCTTCTTTCAAACATCAAAAAGCAAGTCATACAAGGAACGTGTGTTTCAAAAGAAAATTCCCACTGAGTGGCCTGGTTTGCACATCTGATATTGATGTTTTCATATGTTCTCATTTAAATTCTGCACAGACAAGCTAGCCAGATGTATTCCATTTACCAAACCCTACAAAAGCTCCTGTACTTTATTTGCTGTTGTGATGATTATAAAACTGTTTTTTAAAGTTATCTCACTAACTCAAAAAGCACAATGTTCTACAATTAATCACTGTAGAACCAACTATGCCACCACAGCCTGACATCACTGAAGACAGCCATCAAGAAGTGAACACAGATTATAAAATCCTATCTACCTGTCCTTCTTCTGTACTGGGACTAATGACAAAAGAAAGAGGGAAGGGAGTAAGCTATCATAAGTTTACTGGAATATCATGCTGGATGATAAACACTCTTTTAGAAAACACACAACCTGACTTGTATGAAATGCCATCCTGTTGTGACAGATATTAACTTTCCAGCACTGCTTATATGCAACAAATTACTGCATTTCAAGTATTCACTGTGCAACTCAAAAAGTGATCCTGCTTCCATCAGTAAGGATGGTAATTCCATTGTGTAGTGTTTCACCTGCACAAATGAAATCAGGGCTTTATTTTCTGATTACAAATAAGTTAAATGCTAGAAGATGAGTAAAAACACCTTCAGTGAAGATGGATACAATTATTTGCCATCAATCAGTATCAGCTAAACTCTCATTTTGACTAAGACAGCTGGGGGAAGAGGAAAAAAAGAAATCCCAAACAAAAAAAAATCTCCAAGAAAGAAAGAAGTCAAGACCTCAAACACTAGCCACATTCAAGACAAGGGAGGAACTGAATTCTGTAAAGAGATGCTTCACTGGAGGCTGTATGCCTAGAGAGAGGATGGGCATTGATCTGTCTGAGCTGAGTATGCACAGAATGGGAGAACAGATTCAGAGTGAGAGAAAAACACAGAATCCAACTGTGAAAGCATCAGGAAGACAAGGACTATTGAGGAAGTGATGCAGCCCTGAATGAAAGCAAAGAAGTTTTCTTGTGCTGAATGTTGGCTCAAAAGGGTGCTTAGGAACACTAAGCGAGAAAGTCATCTTCTGTTCAAGCCTTCTCTGTATATCCATATAGCTAACAACTACTTACATATAAATAATTTCTCTGTAATTGTATTTCTATGTGACATCTTTTATAACTTCTAATCTTTATCAGCAGCACCCTTCCAATGAAGAGTTTAAAAAGGGATTTTTGTTATAAAGGAGATCCTTCTTGATTGCTATAGATAAAAGCAACATTAAAATATGAAGTTGTCGCCCAGTTTAAGGAAACCCTGCTTGATTATTTAAAGCCAGACAAAAACCAATACTCTGGAGGAGATAGAACAGGGAGCAAGCTTGCCCTAGCAGAAAATTCTTTCGATGATCCAACTGGTCTTTCCTCATTTCCAGTGTCTGAAGAGTCAAATGCAACTTAATGTGATGCCAGGACACTGCAGTCCTTCAGGGCAACCCACAAATATCATGTTTGTTGTCACTCTCTATCTTAGCCTAAATATAGGCCCATTAGACATGATGGTTCTATTCCTTTAGCATGGCTACTCCTGTTTCAAGAGAATGAAAAAACAGCCCTAGGGAAAAAAAAAGCTTGTGCAAAGATTGAATTTAAAGGTACCCAGTATTTTATATAATATTACCAAAAATATATCTGAAGTAGAAACAAAGTTCCTGACAAGCCAAGTTCATACACAGTACAAAAGAGTAGTTTGCAATGGTACTGTCTAATGCATTTGTGCCTAATTGTATTTGTTTATTGTCAAAACGTAAGAATGCACAGTGTACTAGCATGATGTAGAACAGAGGGTATGAGAAAATCCTTCACCTTTTGTTGTTTGGTTTTGGTTTTATTGAGGTTTTGGGCTGTTTTGTTTTTACTAACACACACTAATAAGTGGCACTCTGTGGTAGGACCCTGATGATAGTGCCTGTAAGACAGCAGGCCACCTTGTGCATTCCGAAAGAGGAATCCAAGACACGGGGCCACCTATCTAGGTGAGATCTTTTAAGTGATGCAGAGGTACATGGTCTGAGTGATGCAGGCCCCTCTTGCAAATGGATGCAGCAAGGCACTTATATTTTATTACACTCAGTATTTTGCTGAGAAAGCTACAACAGGGAGACAATGTAGTCTGATACCAACTGCTGGAAGAAGGACTGGTTGCACCTCATGCTAGAGGGCATCAAATAATTAATACCAAAGTTATTGCATGGCTTCCATGAGATCAACTTTTAATTATCAGCTCCAAGCATATTCACATCAATAGCCTGGACTGGACACAGGGAGAATCTGCAAACTTTTCTGGGAAGAGTTGAATGCTGATGTCAAGCTCCGAGCCTGCATGTAGTGTGGTAAACTAATATAGCTGCCTCCATTCAGAGAGGCTGGACAATTCAGTTGCAGAGGTCAGAGATGTGTAATTTAGGAGAGGAAAGCCCAGATCTGCCAAATCTATTCTACCTCAGTTTTATCCCCTTCAGTGACACTTGAGATTCTGGTTATGAATGCCCCCAAAGTAATCCATGTACCTATCAACTGAGATCTCATTCCTCATGCTAAACTCATGTACTGGATAATTTAGGATAAATTTGGGAGCATGCACCTGATGTTTCCACCATGTATAATTTTTATATATAGAATATAAGCTTTAGCCAGGTAAATACTTGAACTGTGGTGAACTTGAAACAGCCTAGCAAGGACCAGAGAGAAAGCATTTCTGTTGGCAAGTTCCTGTCATTAGGAGCAGCTGGCAACTAAACAGCAACTAATCATTAAACTTCATAGGCCAAATTCTTCCTTACAGCTATTCAATTGAAACTTCTCCATTAGAAAATAAACAGGCCTTGTGCTGTGGAGCTTGACCAGCTCTAATTTCAGCTTTGCAGCTAGTAATACTTTTCTCTTCAAAAATGCTTAGTAGATGTTTTTTTCATGCATTTCCATCACCCACACAACCACAAAACCACCACGAAGTTCTGCAAAATAGTACCTTCTGTTCACCAGAGGCCCCTGATTCAGATAGCAAAATTACTGTATCGTATAGCCACCCCCTATTTCAAAAGTAAATTGAAGATAATTCTTTCATTTCATTTTACAGCTGGCAAACCCGAGAGCCCAGAGAGAGAACTGGTTTCTATAAATAGTCATGTCTATAAATGCCAACTAAAACTTGGCCTAAAAGAGCATAATGAATTAAGAAACAGCTCAGCAAAAAGACATCCTTTCTCTCTAGCTCACCAGGCAGGTCTGCTGGCCCTTGGATCAGGAGCTCCACTTTGAATCTCAGCTCTGGAGCACACCGTCTGCTCTTTGAATATCAGCACAGTTTTTAACTACCAAAGCACCTCCATAGAATCCTGAAGCACACTGGTCAGTTCTGCCCTCTGTTTCAAGCTGAAGGAATTGTGCTGAGACATTTAGTTCAGTTACCTTAATAAAGCAAGATGAATCACACCTCCTTTAACTCCAGACACCCAGTCAGACATCTGAGATAGTCACCTGATGCTCTGCTTATAGTCAGTAGAAGGAGCACAACATCTCCAGAGGGTCCTTTGCCTGATCTATTTTCAAATGAGGTGAAACCCCCTGCAAGAAGAGTATGGTAACTAACTTAGACTTGCATGTCTTTTTCACACCTAAGCGTGTAAACTTCAAGGAAGTCTTACACACATTTCTAGACATTTCACTGCAGCTGACTGACAAACCTTAATATATCACTGCTGAAAAATATTTTCAGTGTTATGGGAAATACTTCCTGTCAAAAAAGCACCTATTGAAGGATTTTCAGGATTGACCAGAGCAAAAGCGCTTTAATTTTATGGCTTCCCTTCAGAAACTGTATCTCTATACAATTGATGTATAAGAAAGCTATACATTCCAGTAACCTACTTCTTTTAAAATTATTTCCTATTTAAAAAACACTGTTTATTTCTATGTTTATCTAAGGGACACACTGTTCTAGCATTGATGTCTGCTATTAACACTTTCAGCATTGTTCTATGACGTTGATTCTTTTTCTTGTATTTTTCTTTCTGTCAATATATAATAATGATCATGCTAAATTTAAAAATGGGTTGTCAAGTTGGTCAAGAGACTATATCCTAAGTCTACACTAACAAACAGCATAAAACCTTATTCCTCAGTAGGAGCTGAGTGGTAGAGTGAAATACTTAGCATTAAGGGGACAATTTTCACACCACCTTTTTTGTGGTTTTTACTTACAGTTATCTCCAAAATGATCCTGTAGACTGAATTTGCATTAACACTTGGAGTACATTAAATGAGCTCCTCCTTCTGCTCAGTTTTATCCTAAACAGAATCAGTTTATGTGCACCTTTTTTAGATGAAGAAATGGAGGTGATCAGGACATTCATTTTAAAAGTGCATTCCTGCTCTAAATAACATGCTCATATATTTTCATCTATAGTTTTTTCAGAAAAGAAAATAAATCTGGAACATTGATATGTGTTCCCTGGTATTGCCACAGGACTGCATCTTCTAAATTTTTTCAATCACAGTTTCTGAAATTTTACTCCCCTTTCAGTTTAGGAAAAAATAGGACGTCCCACACCATTCACCTTATTTGAACATTTAGAAGACAGTGAAAATTGATGGCAGAAGTCAATAGGGGATACATAATCCCTTCCTGGGAAGCAGTCTCACCCACATAGACACCTGTAGACGGATTTCTGGCCCTGTTTAAGGTCCTGGTAAACCTTTCACCACCTACAAGGAGCAAAGATTTAATCCCTGAAGTTTCCAGATACACAAGCTGACTTGTAAAGCTTCTAATTTCCTAGGTCTCAAATTCTTGTGGTCATAATTACAGCTATAGTCTTGAAGACAGCACATGCTCATACCCGACACATACAAAGACAGGTGTTCCTTCCTTGAGGTTAACCACTTGTGAAGTTATTACATCCATTAGCAGAATTCACAATCCTATAAGAAAACATCTGTCATGATGGACTCCAAAGAAATGTACTAAGACATCTGAGGACAAAATAATCTGGTTTTGCAGTTGTATACTTTATCTTCTTTTTTTTTTTTTTTTGTAATGCAACTAATAGTTCAGAGAAATTGGCCAAGAATTGCCTTTTGAAAGTTGTCCTTTCCTAGCTGACCTGTGGAGTGAGTTTAAGTGATTGTCTTAGACAAACACAACTTTTAGATGGCAAAGATTATGTTAGAAGACTGCCACCACCACATGAATCCTTATAGTTTTATAGCTTAGTTCCTAATATCTTTTTGGTTTTCCAGCTTCCTAAGAGAAAGCTGATGGTGTTGCAAAGACAGCCTTTAATAGGACTTCAACAATTCAGAATTGATTCTGTTTGCTTACTGGACAAAGCCTCAGTGCAGTACCTGGGTTAAAAGCTGCATGAAGAAAGGATACTACCAGGAGCCGAGTGTCAGAGCAGGAGAATCCACAAGCTATGACCTTACAGCTGATGCCACCTTGGAAACTGTCTCACTGACTGGAAAAGTCACTGCTTCAGGGGCAACAGAAGCCTTGCAGAGCAAAACATCTTGAGAGGTTTGTAACACACTTAGATACCACTTCTCATCTTCACTTGCTGATGCCAGACTTGAGATAGCTGAAAATTACGGACTGTATAAACATGATGTATTTAGCCCACTCACAATATGGTTTTAACCCACACACAGTCTGGGTTTCTCAACCAGGGAACTGTACCAGCTGCTAGTTCTTAACAAGATAGGTGGCAAGGCAGCACAAACAAGGACTCGACGTAGGGAGTTGGCCACTACTGAGATGTAGCTGTTACCTTTTTACCTTGCATCCCTTGGACTGTAATCTAAATCAAACACACAGAGTATTAATTATGCCACTGATGTAGTGAGGGATACAAGGATCTCAAGGAAAGCTCTGCTTTCCTTGAGTTAAAGACCAAGGTATGCTGTTCTATCCTTAATGATAATGGAGGACACAAATTATAAGAGCATACAACCAGTCAGAACTGAGATACACTGCATCGGGTGAGAGAAAAAAAAATCTGACCCTTTTCTCTTACTGGAAAGTTTAATGGTCATGCTCCTGATGACACTGATATTTTAAAAATAATTTAAAAACCAAAACTATAAAAGAGCAGAGATCACTAAAGTTGCCAGCTGTATTCCTACATATAAGGAAACCTGTATGTTAGATCTGCTAGGGAGTTACTGCTACTTACTTTGTACTTTAAAGCATCATAGGAATATAATGAAAAGCCATTAATAATATACAGAAAAGGTCAAAGATTTACCTGAAAAAAAAGCATGACATAACAAAGTAATTCATAGTGAGCACTGCTTTAAATTATAATCAATCAAATCTGAAAATTCTTAGAGAAGAGACAATCTAGCCATTAGAAAATCCAATGTGTTGCATAATCCCACATCACACATCTCATAGATGTGAGAAACTGCTCTTCAAGCTTTTTGGTGATAACACAAACTTTATTGAAATAAAATTGTCTATCTGGGTAATATTAAGGCAAAGTCCAGATCTCACTTGTCTGTGCAATACAAGGTATGTTTCCATCACCTTGGCAGAGAAAAGAAAAAACAAAATCGGAGTCACATGCCAGAATTAGCGAACACAATCATTTTCCAAGCAACCTGTAGTTTAAAATTTACTCGCCCAGACTAGTAATTTGCAAAATACAGATTTCACAGAAGACAAGAATGAGTCATATCTGATTCACAAGTAAAGAAATGCCAATGTTTGCCAAATTTTTGCCTTGACAATACTAAAAGTGCCCTCAAACCAATACTGCAATATTATCTTAAGGATATTTCCCAGCAAAAGGCACAACTAAAGTATGAGAAGACAGGAGCTGCAAAGCATCACCCAATCTAGTCAAGCAGTTGAGCATTTTTGAAACTTTTGTGTCTCTGGAAACCTGAAGTCTCAAAAAGATTAAGCCACGGGAAAGAAAAAAATCACAAAAGTTGAGGCTGATTACAACAAATTAATCCACAGAACAATTAACAAAAATCAACAGAGAAAAGTGGAGATGCAGCAGAGAAAGAATTCTTAACACATGAACTAAACAAATGGGCAGAGAAAAGGCTGTCTGATCGTATATCAACACAAAAATCCACTTTGCATGGAAATATGTAATTTGAGCATTTTAAACCTACAATTTACATAGCGTATTCAAACGCGACAACAGAAAGACGAGCGAGCGATTTTTGTTTGCCTTGCAATATCTGAATCGCAGAAGAGCGTTTCAAAAGCAGCACAATTCAGCGGACCCAAGCAAGGAAAAAATCCAAACCATGAGTAATTACACAGAGCAGCTGAGGGGTAGGTGGATACGAGCAGCTTCCCCGCGCTGCTGCTAATGAGCGTTAACCCTTCCGCAGCCGAAGAGCCCCGACCCGCTCGCGGGCGCACAGCCGCACATCCCGAGGGGCGCTGGGCTGCCCCGCACCAACACCCTCCGCGGAGAGCGGCCCTGAGGAGGCTGCGGGCGCCGAGGGGAACGGCTCCACACTCGGTACAGAGGGTCGCGGCTCGGAGCGGTGCCGAGACCCCGGCCGGGGAAAGGGCCGGAGCTCGGAGGGGAACCTCGGGCGGCCGCAGCTCCGCCAGGAGGGCCACCTGCCTTCGCTTTAGGGCTCCTCGGCTCCAGTTTCTGGCGCGCTCCGCCCGCGCCAGCGCTGCCCGCNCCGCCCCGCCCCGCGCGGAGCCCGCCCCGGCCCCGCAGCGCAACGCCGGCCCCGCACAGGTGGCGGCGGAGCGGCCGGAGGGTCCCGCACTCCCGACATTGAGCCCTTCCAAGTTTCTTAGGGCCCGCTTCTAAGTACGATTCAAAGGCAACGGGCAAAAATAAATAGCAATGTGCAAATAACAATCGATAACGCAAACAAAATATCCTTCTGCTCGGGGTTATTCAACGGGCGTTCTTAAATACAACGCTATTTATTTGTAACTGGTGAGTTCGTGTACACACTTCTAACACCAGTTAGCAGGCACCTCACTTATTTTGTTGGACCCTGATGAATTTTGCGGATTATGGATTAAGCAGGTATAAATTAATACAATGTCTGTGAACCAAATTGTGTTTAAGCTGTTAAATTGTAAGAGTATTACAAACCTTATAAAATAAATTGTATGGTAATAGTAATCTTATTTCTGCCTTTAAATAGTTCAGAGAGCAATTTGCATATGAAAATATCTTTATGGAGAAATTACCTTCTAACCCCAGTACAATTCCGAGACTCCAGCTGAAAGGAAGCTTATGCAAAATGAATATGTGCATCATTAGCCCAAACGTGAGCACAGATGTGTACATTTACAGCCATTAGCAGACTGAGAGAATGACTCTCATTAGCTGAGGGAGTAGCAAGTAGCAAGTCACCAAAGAGCTTCCTAGAAAATTCAACCTTGCAAGCTGAGAAATGTTATTGACCATTTGCAATAAACACGATAATAACAGCCTTAATTAATGATGGGGATTGCCTGTAAAAAGGAAAAAGAAAAGAAAGTTGCAGTTTTTTTCTTCTCTGGGTGAACTAAGAGTTTTAAAAAGTGCAAAACCACTGATTGTGGTTGCACTGAAAAGTGCAAGATAACCATGCAATTACAACTGATGTTACACTCAGCAGCTTAGCACGTCTGGTTCACCTGATTGTTTCGAAGGGGCTTTCAAAGGGAGTCCTGATGCAGAGCAGTGTGGGGACACACATTACAGAGAACACTGGAACCGAAGCCCAAAGCCCCCGTGGCACAAGCAGGGGACACCGCGTGTCCCAAAGCACCGACACGAGTGCCAGCTAGAGGTGGCTGGGAGAAAAGAGCACACAACTCGCACATTCCCCAAAAGGGACTTGCTGATTCTGTCTCATCCAGCAGCAGAAGATGTTGATTGCCCAGACAAAGCCAGTCACCTGGAAGATGTTTAGCTGAATAATCTGCCCATGGGCCCAAATGGGTTTAGGCTGGCTGTCAGACGAGGGAGTAGCAGTACAGGGTAAATTCAAAAAGGACGTGGATAGTTCTACTCAGGTACAATGGTGTCTTTGTTTCTTCTCAGGATTGTTTTATGAGCCAAAAGAGCTACAGATTAGTTTCCAATTGTTTCTCTTTATCTTCCCCATCTTTAATAAAGCCAGGATCCAGAATTACATTACTGATGTCTGGTGTACTGTACTATGAAAGATCCTGGCTAGAAAGAGACTGGAAGGCCATCAATCCTTCCCTGGTTTTGGTCAAGTTCTGAACCCCATTTCTTCTTTTGCTTTTTCCTCCTCTTTGTTTTCTGAATAAAAGTAAAAGCTATTACAGAGCAACTTTTCACAACAGTATTTGAACTTATAGTCACAAAGGCTTGTGACAGCTACAAATGCTGTCACAAACAGTCCAACAGTTGCAGTGGTTGCTGTATCTCATTGCTAAAGCACAAAGCATGAAATGTCATCAGTCAGGTTGTAATCACCAGAAATATATTTTCCATCTTTGCTTTCTTTTCACTCCAGAACATATTTACTGATAGCCTTTAGATGGTTTAAGGGCTGAGGAAAGGGATATTTCCTCATTTATTATATCATTAAAGGAAAAGGGCTTGCATACAATATATTACTTTTTTTAGCACTTTCTCCTCTTCTATGCAGATTACCAGGCTTAAATTTGCTCTAGGAGCAATTACTTTTTCTGATATTAGGTAAATTGAAGTTCCTGTATTAAGCATCCTTTTAAAAAGGAGTGGGACAGAGATGGGGGGAGAGCAAAAACATGTGTTACAACATTTGATTCTCTTACACTATTTATTCCATCCAAATTATGACATCCTTACCACAACATCACACAACTCTGTTTAGTACTATTATTCTGTTAGGACTTGCAAGAAATTTTGCTTTATATTTCTGAAGTTCTTTTACTAGTAAGATTTGGAATGGAAGGAGTAGCAGGTAACATACCTGATAGAGGTTTTTATATTTTGAGTCTTCTCAGAAACAAAACCACAGAAAACACTTTTCGTCAGCCCTGCAGTGGTCAGGCAGTTGAACTTAATGGTCATTACAGGTCCTTTTTTCCACTGAAATATTCTATTACCTCAGAACATCAAACCCAAAATTATTCTATTTAAATAAGTATTTAAATTTCTGGTTGAACATTGCTGTTCCTACAATTGAAAGAGAAGTTAGAATACACTTGAGCATTTATCACCACCGAAGTAAAGAAGAAAAAAAAAAAAAAAAATAAAACCTCCTCCAAAGAGTCTAATTTGCCTATTTCAAATAGTTTGACTTTGAAGAACAAAGATTATATTCTTCCATTTTCTAGAATATGACAATATTAACCATAAAAATACAGCATTCTATTCTTGATATTCTGACTGATGTTGAAGATGTATTTATGATATGACTCTACAGGGTTAGAGCATGTGAAATCATAACTATAAGCACATGTACTAACTAAAAGCTAGAATGATCCAAATTCTAATTTATTTTGAATATACACATAACCTGACTTTTTGTTCTTTCAACTTGACAGCTAACTAGGGTTTTTAATGTTAATATTTAATTATAAAGATATTAATAATTCATTATATCCTGGAAAATGATGCTATTTTATTCTAATACAAAACCATGATTCTCATGCAAGCTTTACTGCAAATTTAATTAAATTTGTCAGTTAACAGAATTCAATATATTTCGTCATATTAAATGAGGCAGTGTGACTTAACCCTTAGTGGTGTGCCAACAGAGGCTCCATTCAGAAGTGTACAGAAGCACTTCGAGATTTTCTTTACCTATCTGGACCTGCTTCCACAATTAAGTCTGTACTTCATATTTCTTTATACTGTATCACAAAGTAGTCTCACAGGAGTGCTACTTCTCAGCCAGTGAGCTGATATTGACTTACAGAGCAGTAAAAGAAAATAAATGTGTGGTGCCAAAAGATTGTTTGCTTAGCTCCCTTACCTCAGACCATGTGCACACACCTGTGTGGTCTTTGCTCCAGCTGCCACAGCCCAGCCTGGAAGATCACATCCTTCAGGAGAGATTTATTTAACTGCACATCTCAGTAATGGCAAGATTAGTTTAAAACAAATATTGCTGGGACAAATGCACTATTTCCAGCATGGCAGGCCATCACCTTCACCTCCCCTTCACACACGATACTTTTCCCACAGAAGGGCATTTTTCAATGACCAGACACCCTTGTTTTGCCATCTAAGAGCAAAACAAATTACCAGTATCTGCAGAGCTTGTTCTGCCTGCAATCTGAGCAACTGAAGAGTTTGTAGAATAGCAGTGCCAGGAGTGCAATGACTAGTGGAGAAATTTGGAAGCATCAAATGCTTAATATGAGCATAGAGAGAGCTAAAGGCTTACCAAACATACTCATTTTATGTAATTTGAAAGCTTTCTTTTCTGTAGCTGCATGAAAATCTTTATGATTTGGCATTTAAAAATCCCAAGGAGACAGTGGAAATTAATATTTTATTTGATGTGTTTAAATAAGGAAGAGTATTTTAAAATGACAGGGAATATAATTTGTTCTAGCACCTTTCACAGTGCCAAATGGGATTAATGAGACACTAGATCTGGAATCTTAAAGGGGATTTATTTTTAGTTTACTTTTCTATTAATTTTCAGTATTTACCATAGAGTTTTCAGCCAAAGGATTATTTGCAAACTGTTTACTCTAAACATGAGAGCTATGTTTTATGATGCTGAACTAGTATCACCAGAAATGTTTAGAAGTATTTTGTATCAATCTACCTTTTGGAACTGAACTAAGAATGACAAATGTAGTGAAGAGTAAACTCTTTGGGGCTTGTAAACCCAAACATAATAATTAGGCCAGTTTTTTGCAATTACATGTACAAAAAACCTGAAGTATTTTTTTGTGTCTCTATGGAGCTATTCACTCAATATGCAAGATAGAGTAGGTGAACAGTTAATATACAATGTTCAGTTTGTTAGTTGAGAGATTGCATCAATGAAGAAATCCTTCTTTCTTGCCCTGTTTTGAGAAGTTATTACCTACTTGCACCCTTTGCCTTCCAAAAAATCAGACTCCTAGTAGGGAAATCAGTAAGTTGTTAGTTTAGCAAAGAGGCAGGAAAAGCCAACACAGCTGTGTGCAGTGAGATCACCACATTTATCTCACTGGGTCTGAATTATCTTATTAGAGTCACCTCCCTTCTGTGCAATGCTTCCCAGAGTTCAACAACCAAGTCAAACACAGAATTATTTGTAGAAAATATGAAATCTTTAGTTATCCAATTACAGATGAACATTAATGTAACACTGGATTCCACAAGAAAATGTATACATATTTTGGTGTGGCTATTCTTCCTAATGGACTGACCACTCCTATAACCAAACGGGATGAAAACTAGAGATGAAACTAAATATAACCTGAAAAGAATTAACTCAAGTCCTCCTGATCTCACTGCCCCAGTAATGAAGATAACAAAATCACTTTGGAAAGCTCACCAACATGTAGATTGTCAGGCCTTTAAATTCAAAGCTGGTTATGATTGTTCAAGAAGTATATTTTTTATAATGCAAAGTTATAACCCTTAAACTGGAACATTCCACATTTCTTCAGTAATTTTAACATCAGCTATAATAATGACTTTAAAGTCTATGAAGTGTGTTTGACTTTATCACATATCACTTTTTAATACTAGCAACACAAATTGGCTTTTCCTTTAAATTTGCTGTTGACTAGATCGGGGAAACTTTCCAAATAATAGCAGTGATAATAATAAATTATTTAGAAGCACCTACAATGCCATTAATTAACAGAATTTCAGTATATAGCAAAGTCTGGAGCCTAACAAACATTAAAGTAAGATTGGTCAGAAACAAATAACGTAACATATTTTTAATTAGTTTTCAAGCTATTTGGATAGCTCAAATATTGCACCAGATGATCTCAGTGAAAAATGATTTAAAAAAAATTTCTTCATCACCTGTTCTTAAATATTTTCACTTATTTTAGTGGGAAAGACTTTCTCCTCTAAAAGAATATGAATTTAACCTTGCAAAAGAGGCCACTCTCCTGGAAGCCGTGCACATAATATTCCAAACAATGTTGGAAGACAGTTTGGCACATTTCAGAATGATTTACATACTAAAAAAGTTTTAATAGTCATGGGAAGGTAATTTACCAGGTCTTACCAGAAGCTACAGTGATTTTTAATTTTGAACTTTTGCTCCACAAATATGAGAGAAATAAGAGTACTGAATTATTTAATTTTGTTAAGTTTCCGAAGCTTCTGCAACCAAGGACTTCTTATATCTGTCTGTGTGTGTATACACACACATACATTCTCCCAAGATATGACAGTGATTCGAAGTGTGGGAGTTACTCCATTCCCAATCTTTGAGACCTCAAGTACTTAACTAGTCCAAGTTGCCATTATTGTCTAACACCCCCTTGTGGCTACAAACACACACCCCAGGTACAATATTTTTCCCCCCAGCAAAAGCAGTTAATTGGAAGCAGTAAAAAAAGTTGGTATGAATCCTGTACAGAAATGGAGCCACATAACAGATGGGAACTGGAACAACTAATTTTATACAGAACAGCCTATGTTTAGGAGGAAGAATGAAGAAAAGCATATAAAAAATAAGGAAATACAGAAAATGATTGACAGAAAAATTGAAGAGCTATCATTTCAGTATTTTGCAACACAAAAACCTGATATTCTTCAAAGTTATTTTCAAAAGTCTGGATTTGTAACCCATGTTATATGGAAAGCTCAAAAAGTTGGATTCCAAAGAAATAAAAATGTGAGCAACCCATCTCTGTGGAAGCTAAATAACATCTATCTCTCTTACTACCCGAAGTGCAACTACAATGGTACTCCATCTCCACTTACTTTTCTTTCTGAAAATAAAATTTAAGACTCTATGTTACATTTTTCATTATCTGGATAGATGGTACACTGTCCTCCCTCATCCTTGGCTTTAGAAGAAGTTGATTACAGTTGTCTGAAGATTTTTGACAGTAAGTAGGCTAGAGTGACTTTTTTCCTCAATTATTCTTTACGAAAAAAAGAAATCAAAGTCATGATTTGAAAATCCATTAAGATCATGATAGTTTAGAGAGGAGGAAGAACATTTTTTCATACCAAATAACACATTCTAATCAAACAGGCCTTGTAGGTTTAGAAATTATACTCTCTAATAATATTTTAATTGGTTTTAGTCTCAAGACTAAAATATAGAGAATACAGCAATATAAAAAACAAAACCAAACGAAACATACTAGTTTTCAATCATACTAGTTTTATCTTGGAGCTTTTTAAAACAAACAAGCTACAGAAATCCCAACACTCCCCCACACCACATCATATATTTACCTGATACTCAGTTCCCTCCACAGAACACACCTCCACATTGACTACAGGCTACAAACAAAACAACGTATCTACTTGACCCCACCTCAACTGAGTAAGTCAGCAATCACATCTCAAACAATGCACTTTTTTGGAAGGTGAGGGATGACCTCACTAAGCTTGAGCTTTGTTAGTTGAACTCAAACTGGTTTTAATACCTGCAGTTCTGCTTTTGCCTGCAACAAGTGCTATTGGCAGGAGCAGACAACACAGAAAGCCTCCAAATACTTCAGAAAACTATGTGATTTGGGCTGATGCTCAGGATCACTTACCTATTGATACCTTTCCTAGCCATTACTGCTCCCCCACTGTCCTTACGTTCCTTCTCCCCAATGAGCAAGTACACTGGAAAGCCCATCAACTCAATGAATTTAACAAGGGAGGACTTGGTCTCAACAGGTGGAGCTTGAAGGGATGAATGGGCCAAAAACAGCCTGCAAAGCAAACAAATCTGTCAGCTTGGAGTAGTCCCTCCCCCAGTATCTGTTCCAACTGACTGAATTATCCCTGTATCATTGAAAATGCAGTAGTAATTCTGAAGTTACTGGTCACTCCTCTTGAATCACACAGCAGTTCTGTGTCTACCAGCCATGGTACAAATGCTATATACACTGTCACACACATACATGCACACAGAGGGCAAGTTTATAGCATAACTGGAGACAAAATGCATAATGATCCATTCCCCTTGTCTTTGCCCTTCCTAAGGATTCCCATACTTTCACTTCCATTCCTTATAGGAAGGGATGCATTGAACAGTGCTATACCAGTGCATATGACTAGCAATTCACATCTTCTGTCATCATAACCACTGTGAACACTGAGGGTAACCACACAGGTGGTATCTTTATTTCACAAGATTAAAGATACAGTACAAAATGAATCTGTACATCTTTCTATTAACAGAATTTGTTTACACAATTATATTACATTTGACCAGCCTTTATACTGATTTTAAATACAAAATAAATTTACAAAACTCCTACAAGACCCTTTAAAGAACTGTAGCTGATAAAAACAAAGGGTTCCCCCCCAATAGTCCCTATTTGCCATATGCATTTGCAGTAGTTCAAATCAAACTAAATCTTTTCAGTTTAATATTCTCTGAAACAAAAAAATAGAATTTCAGTTCATTGTTGCCTATCTAAAAGGAAAGCAACTTGCAAAGGTGAGTGTAATCCCCTTTTATAGGCCAAAACTAGCATATAATAGGTGGAAATTAGATAATGCATAGTCTTAAAAAGTCCTTTCACAAGCCATATCCTAATGTTCTTCTCCCAAATTAAAACATTTGAATTTTTTTTTTTTTTTAGTAAGAGTAGCTGACTTATGGAAGATAACTAAAAAGTGAGTAAAACTATCTCGCAAGAGTCTCACGGGGATGTTTGTACCAAAGGCCTTACCTTCTATTACACCGTCCCATCATGAACAATATAAAGCAAGAAAATTATTTCAACAGATAGCTCTGGGACAAGTTTCACCAGTGATGAACTAAAATCCTGTTTTCTCAACAGTTCAGTGTTTCTTTTAACTAGCAAGAACAGCTAATGTCTTTGATTAATAATTTGAGATGCAGAATAATCCGTTTCTTCATATTTTCCCACAGTTCTCCTACATATAAAAATCCCACCAATAACACTTACTGCTCTGTAGTTCCATTTTCTGTGCAGGGAAAGAAGAGCATGTGTCTATGAAGGTCAAATAGGCAGGCTCTGGCCTATGTTACTACACACAAAGAATACAACTTTTCCATTCAAACCATGCTGAACACACCCAGAAAGGTTTCTTTTACATCAAGTTTCCCTTCTAAAATACTCCTGCATATAAACTATAAGATAACCTGTGTGCTACCAAAAGCAAAAAGTACTTCACTGCAGTAAACTGAGCAACTCAGCTTCTTTAGGAAAAAAATGCTTGATTAACTGAGTGCACAACAAAGAACATATTGCTAGTAAGAGTTAAATATACTTTCCTCAAAATGCAAGTTTCAGAACAGAGTAGTAAGGGATTGTCACAAAAACTTAAGTCATGGTGTAGATAACTGATTTAGAAAACTTATTCATATCTTTAATCCCTGAGTTAACTTGCCATTATTTATGGTAAGTACCTTTTTCTTCTACCACCACATTCAAATGAATGTCATCTGAAAAGTTAGTGGTAGTAATTTGGTGGAAGGGAAAAAAGCAGGAGAAAGACTTCCTTATTGCTCCTTCAAAAAGCATTTTTTTAAAATGAAGTAACTTGCTGATCTTCAATTGTTTTCTTCTGCTGATTTCTTGGATGTAAAAATGCATCAGATTCACTGAAAGTCATCTATAAGACTGTCACATAGCAGCAGTGATGAGAGATTCTCATGCAAGTAAAACAGAGCTTTTAGAATTTACTTCTAATAGATCAACAACCAAAACATTTTAATAATGCAATAACAAAATTGTTAAATTGCCTAAGAGACCAATACCAATGAATGAATGGTATTTAACTGAAAAACATTTTCCATATAATTTACTTTAATTTACTCATGCCAAGCTAAAAAGAGTTAGAGTGACAGTGGCAAAATATTTCAGAGGGAGTGTTAAGAAGTCACAGATATCTTAGAAACGCAGCTGGGGAATGCTGTACATATAAGATACTACATTTAAGTTCAATACTGTTTCATCTGCTAATGATGATTGAGACTGAACAAGACATTCCTCTACCACATGCTGCAACCCTCCACACTAAAATAAAAGATTTGTCTTCATATGACCAGCATAAGCATTGTGAAGTACTGAGAAGTTTTACCTATAATACTAGTACCCTTAATACTAGTCATCCGCGACATTTCCATTTACAAAAGAATGGACTGCTTATCTTCTATCCCAAACTAGAGATCTGTTGTGCAATGATCTCCTTGCACATGTACCAAATATGAAACCATACCAAAAATCTCAATTCTAAATAAAGTGTATTGATATGTTGTTGCCAATACACCAGAAAAACATTTGCAAGAAAAGAAGCCTTTAACCCTTTAAACACAACATCTTCTGTCAGAAAGCAGCTAAAGCCTCCTCATTTGTATTCATTCAGCTTTATGATAGTATATTCAGAGGGTTTAATGCTAGTACAGAAACCAGTATTTCACTACCATTGGAAAATAAGAACAGAATTATGCATTTCATGCTCCTAAACTATTCTGCCACCGCTCCCATCCCCATCCCCAGAAATTATAGTTCAATGAAAATCGTCACTAAGTGAAGATTCCTCTTGCAGTCTTAAATCATCAGTCCACAGGTCACAGTCTTTACACTCATAAAAAGGCCTTTACACTGACCTGGTAGCATCAAGAAGCCACTAGTCTTTTCTCTTTGGATTTTCTTGTTACAAGGGGTCCTTGAGATGGCACAGCCAGAGACATTACTGTGACTTTCCTCTATGCCAGATACAAGAGAGGTTGGTGACAGCCAGAGCACCCCTGTAGCTTTGGAGTAGCATCACTGGCATAAGCCCACGCCCTTTTGTAGAGAGCATACATTTTTGTGGCTCTTTTTTGTAGATGCATTAAGCAGATGCATGCATGATATACACACATTTCTTTCTTGCAGTGCAAATCACTAACAGGATTGTTGAAAATTAACCACAGAACTTCCAACTCCAAAAGCAAGTCAGCTAACTCACTGAGATTTCTGGCTCTCTCCTTTCTTCAGTGTGCACAGTAATACTGGTGCTTTCTGCTGTCTAGACTCAGCCTCTTGGTAAAGACAAACTTAAATTTAGGAACTCTACCAATATGTTTTCATGTCATGAAGGGCTGCAAAGTACATAGGCTCCTGAAAAGTTTTAGAAGTACGTGAGATCTGGGCGCTGTGTGGACAGTTTTCGACTGACGAGCTTTACAGATCCCATCTGTCCCACTCCACCTCACGGGCTACATACTGACTGCTGAGAACTGTCTAAGGGGAATGGAGGAAAATAGCCAAAACAAAAAAGCACAAATGGAACATGTTTGCTGGCTTAGTTTTACAGGGTTTATCAATAATCTATGTTAAACCATCCAAGACAGCCTAAAAGACCAAAGCGTAAGAAATACTAAAAAAAATATGAAATAAGGACTATAGAAATACCTGGGATGCAGGTCAGAATTTAAGTTCCTAACAGCCCTAATCTTTTCAGAATTTGAATACAGGTCAGCTTCTTGGACTTAAATTGGCCATATATTTATTATTATTACTTTTATAAAGGGCAACTGCTATCAAGCAGGCAAAAACCTTCCACCTTCTGTCTCTCTGGGAGATGAAAAGGACTCTTGAATAAAGAGGAACGAGATACAGCAGGCAACATTTTTGTAGTAGCACTCTTGTGTTTCCATGAAAAAAGCCATAGTGTTATTCCATTGGCACTGAAATAACATTCAAATCAGTTTCAAAATAATTTTCTTATCCCTGAAAAAAGGCATCATTCTAAGCAGCTTTCAAACTTTTTTTTTTTAACTTCTTTGTGCCTCTTTTGGGGGAGGGACTGTTGATCCAAAGTCCTAATTCACAATGAAAATTGTTCCTTTTGGAAAAATCCAGTTCTTTCAGTGAGGCTCTTGTTGCTATTGTGGTGGTTGATGCTCTGGGGGTGGTTCTTGTTGAGGCACAGCTGGCCGCAGTCCTGCTGGTCTGGGAATTGCTTGGTGTTGCCTTTGTCTGTAAGCTATAATTGTTCCCAGAAGCAAGGCGATGATAGTCATAAGGTAGAGGTCCCACTCAGGCCCCAGCAGCTGGTCCATATCAATGTGTGAGAATACCTCTCTTATCTAAGAAAGAGAAAGTCCACATCATATCAAAGAACACAAATGGGAAATTACTTTGAGTTTAAATTTTACTTGTAACACTTTTCACATACAAGTATCAGTTTTAAAACTTAGTGGTTCTTTTCCTCTCTGAAAAAATAGTATCATATCAGTGACATTCTTAGTTTCCAGGAATTAAAATACCATTAAGACTAAAAGGCATGCTATATAGAATGAGGTACTCTATTTTCTATATTAGAGATGAAAGTTCCACTATGGAGTTTTGCGGCTTTCCCACGAACGACAGAGCATTAAGCCTCAGGACACTTGTGTGATACAATGCTGAGATGTAATGGACAGGGAATTTCGATTGAAGTGCCTTTTTGCAAGACTCCATTTGCATAAGGATTAGCCAACACGCACTTCTCTGCTTCACTACTGTATCTGATGATACTACACACTCACTGCCAATTTAAATCTGCAGCAGCAGACTTAAAACTAGGAAAAGCTGTGTTCTGCATACCAGCTTCTGTGAGTGCTACGTGGGTATTTGCCCCATTGACTTTTGACTGTCCTCAGCCTCAAGACTACTATGATTTGTCAAACTTTGCTGAATTGCCTGAAACTGCATTTGCTCTAAGTGGTAATAACTTCCACACCATTTTAATTTATTAACTAATCCAAAAAGGCAGTAAGATGTCAGAACACTGAGAAATATTGGAAAGACTCCACTTTAATTTCAGAAAAAAATTTTTTTCAGGGCCATCACCCAGTAGAAACACTACAAAATACCTAAACTATCTAATACAAACACATTTTTCCCCCCACAGAGATGAAACAACTATAATGCGGTTGTTACAGCTGAATATAAAATAGCATGAGAATTAGGGATATAATTTTTTTTCCCCCATAGCAATTATGTCAGTTAAATCTGCTTCCTTTTGATAGCAGATAGTCATGGATAAGAACAGTCAAACAGTTTTGAGAAATTCTCTTCAAGGGAAGAACAGCACAGAAGACCACTGCAACATTTCAGATTCACAGAGCTGCACAAATAGGAAATAGGAATGAAAGCTTCAGTGACTTTCTTAATGTGCAACAGTTGAAAATAAATCTATCCTAAGCTTGCAGAAGGTTCAAGCAATACTTGTACTTAAGTAAAATTACAAATTGAGCTTATTTAAAAAATGGAAAACACATTTGCTGTTTTCTTTTAATTCTGCATTACTTACATTGATTTCTCGTATGTACTGCAAGGAATAAATCACTCCAAGCTTGCAAAGTGCTAGGAAGACTGGAACCTGAGCATCTGGGCTTGCTTCAGCTGCCATGTCATAGAATCGTTTTGCAAGATGAATATCCTGAAGTTAAGAAAATTCAAAGCACAGTTTTGAAGAACTTGAAAAACTAACCATAGCTTTTTTTTCTGAGATACCTTCATCTTTGAATATACAAGTAAATGGAAGCTTCAATTTGAAGATGAAGCTATTTTAACTGATGCTAGAATTGAAGTTCACAAACAGGTTAGTAATAACATATTCAACCTATTCACTGTAAGCCAAGGCAAATATTTCAGTAACTCTAGTACTCTAACATCTCCAACACCACAAGAAACATAAAAGACTAAGAAAACCCAAGTTTCAGAAGAATATGCAGCAGCATTTCCTCCCAGTTACACTACAGTATGCCTGCTGCATAGTGCAGCTTCTAACCATTTCTGCACATATACACAAATTAGATTTTACTACTTGTCCAAAATGCACATAAACTGGCATTAGTGAGAGCAGCCTGGCAAAAGTACAAGCACAAACAGAGAGCAATTTAACGAACAGCTTAAATTAGTGCTCTCTTTGATGGCATGAGGGTATTATGTACATTAGGAATAATTTTTCTCATCATGCTGAACACGATGCAATAACCTTTTCAAACTTCTTATTATTTGATCTAAATTGTGTTGTATTCAAGACAGCAGCAAAATAAAAAGGTCCATGCCTGAAAGAATTTTTTTTTAAGAAAACCTCCAACTGCATAACTATTGCTTTTAGCTGCAGACTTATTTTCAGAAGTTAACTACCTTTGAGGGCTCAGTTACAAAGGAAAAACCATCCTAAAGTAACATTTGAAAACAAACTTCAGAAAAAAATGCAGTTTGTGTACTGTATTGTCGCTTTTACATCTAGGTCACTAAGCATTTTTCAAATGCTGATTGCCTGATGCTGCCAAAGTAACAATACTGACTTATGATTTGCTCTGCATTGTTCTCATATTTTGTCAAGAAGCAAAAATTGGTCTTTTATAACAGACCAACAGAATAATTAAAAGGTGCATATGTAGACAAAAAAAAAGTTGAAGCTCACTGAAAATAGGGAAAATTAAGCCATTTCTTACAGTTTCATGTCAAGTTATTATTAAATTCATACATTACGCTAAGGTAGGCTGCTCAAAATTAGTATGCATTTGCCAATTACATTATTTTTACACATACAGAAATATGTTGCTCTGGATTCCATAAGAATTAACTCATGGACAGCAACACACATTAGGCTTCCTAGGAGAACCAGATATACTGTCTTCTTTAGGTGATGTTTGCCTAACTTGAAAAACCACAGCAGATTCGGTTGTGGTTATGCTTTGTTACCTTGTTTTCAAAATGTCATGATACAGGAAACAATTTAACCAGTGTTTCAGAGGACAAAAATAATCCTTTACAAAAATACCATGAGCCTGGAGTTGATTTGCATTCATTTCATGACACTTTAAAGTCTTGAGAGCATTTCTGAAGCATATGGCACTCTTTTGTCAATATTCACGGTTTTGGGCAAATATTCCTTCCCTGTCTATGCATCATTACTTCACACAGTTAAGCGTAAAGTCAATATACTTGTCCCTTGCCTACTGGTGAATGTATTGGGAGACATGCTAATTCCAGTTAAGTGGTTATATAGTACCCAAAGCCCAGTAGCAGCTGTGGACTGAATATCAGCAAATGTACTCTAACAAAGATTCTCAGTCTACAGCTCACTCACCTGCTTGATGCCCAATCCCTTCTCATGCATGTAGCCCAGATTAAACATTGCTTGAGCACTGTGCTGCTGTTCTGATGCCAGTCGATAGTGAATAAATGCAGTTTCGTAATCAACATCAGTACCAAACCCATAAAAATGGTAATCTCCAAGCTTAATTCTTGCAACAGTATATCCTATAAATCAAAAAACAACAAAAAAGGATAAAATAGCTAGGCAAAGAAACCCTTTTGGCTTCCTATGAAGATGCAGTAGGAGTGTTAGTATTATTTTCCACAGTTTGTACAAACTGTTTATCTTTCACCACCCCCTCACATAAACAGCTTTTATTTTTTAAATTTGGTTAAGCTAACCAAAACACAACCCATTTCTATTTGCAGGTAAGACTTTTTCCTAGCAATCCTACCAACATTTTTATTGCTGTGAAGTGGTATCAGCTGAAAACTCGTAACATGTTCATGATCAGTCCCTTATTACAGAAAATATTTTCATTTTCTATATGGCCTTTAAAGGATTCAACTTTTTTTTAAAAGCAGTAACACTGGAAACTTGAAAAATAGTGTCTCATCATTCATGTCATCATTTCAATTTCTTAACTTTCAACTAAAAGCCTTGAAAGTCTGAATTTGCATGGTACTCTTGCTCTAAAGTCAAAAACTAGTAGATGCATCGCTTTGGAAGTTAGATACCTCAAGATATTTCATCATTAAGTTAACTTTTGGTTATTTTAGGGTAGGTAAACAAGCACCAGAGTTTAAATTTGTGGTGTTTGGACATCAAGGATACATTCTTCATCACTGCTTACTTGGAATAGGAAATTGCATTTCTTAAAAAATGATGAAAAGTAACAAATTACTCTTAAGGATCTTGGATTTATTTTTCCAAGCAGATATATTTTTAGAAAAGTCAGTGTAAACATTGCTAATGTTGTTTAACACTGCTCTACAATTCCATATGGAACAACAAAAGAAACACAAACTACATTTATAATTTAGTCCTTTTAGCTTCAGAATCACAGAAAGGCTCAGATCTACAAGGATATTGTAATGACACTATGGCTAACAACAGACCTAAGAACACCAACTATCCTATCTGGGATACAACTTCTGTTAACAGGGGGAGGTAAACTTACCCTCTTTACATGTTTCATAGCAAAACAGATGAAACTGGACGTTAATGGCTCTACTAAATGTTAAGGAAACCTTCCTATCTGACCATTTGGGAGGCACTCTGGCCATCACACTCCCACCACTACAGACTGTTACTGCAGGGACTGAAGCTCCTTCCCCCTTTGCAGTGGGTGGCTGCAAGGGCTGATGGGTGCTTGACTCCCTACTTGTGCCACTCTCATGCAGTCAGACAAGCTTTCTTTACTGGTTCAACCCTGGGTTTCCAAGAGCAGAGTCTCAGATGCCTGAATCTCTTAATTTAATAATGGCACAATAACACAAAAAACAGCTTGAGCTTGTATTTCCGAGGAGGAATCCCAAACAAAAGAATCCCTGGGCTTTTATATCCCCACAGACTTGTGGGAGGCCACAGCAGTCCTTGGCTCCTGCTGTATCTTGCTACCTGGCTGAGCCACAGGTCCCCGGGCCCCTTGTTTTGGAAAAGGCCAGCAGTTCTGACCCCTTGCCTCTGGCTCCTCCCACCCAGAGCTCAACCTGCATCTCACACTGCAGGTGCAAGCCTACACTGAATGTATTCCTCAACATAAAAAGATACAGACTGGAATTGTGAGGTACACACATACCTTGAGAAGCTGCTCTATTCCAGTGAAGCAAAGCTCGAGGATAGGTTTCATTTTCCCCTACTATGCTAGCTTCTTCTAAAGAAGAAAATAATCCAGTTAAATAGAACCATGGTATATGCGCACAGAACCACAAAAACCCTCTGCTTATCTTCAGTCTGCTGAAATATATACTAGGTTTTGCAGAACTTGAAGCAATCTGTGTTACAAAACAAACAAAATTCAACCCAGCTGAAACTTATAAAAACCCCTTTCATTTATATGGCCTTTCCATTTATCTGCCCACATAAGAGAGCTACATAAAACAAACTATATAATTTCACCCTGAACTATGGCTTACCAAGCATCTCTCCCATTCCAGCTGTAGAAGATTCTGATGCATACTTGAGGAATGACAGAAAATGCAAGTCTTAAGAGCACATAATTTGGACTTTGACAAATACAAGGCTGAAGTATAACCTGTTACAGTTTTGGCCATCAGAAACCCAGGACTAGTCAGGTAAAAAAAAAGGCATAAGCTCCTTAACCAGCCAGACTGCAGTCTCTTACATGGCAGTGCTTCAGCTACTTCAGAAGTTGTCCATGTCACAATTTGAAGGTTCATGAACTATCAGATAATTCAAAGGATTTATAACTTGAACTTCTAGTGTAATTATGGTTTCAGCTGTACTATCCCACAGCTGACACAAAGATTTTGTATAAAACATATAAAGTAATATTAAATCAATCTGCAGTTGAGATTACCTAAAGATGATTCACTCAGACACCTCTAAAAAACATTAACTGGAAATGAAGATGTTAGATTAGCCCATCAGCCATCAATAGGTGCTTTCAATACTAAGACAAAGCTGGCAATGAGACTTAGATTTGGTATAGAGAAAGTTTAAAATACTAGGTTTTGCTATTTCTAGAAAGATTTGCCATTGCACTTCCATTGTCTCCCAATGACTTCAAACTCAAAGAAATCTAAGTTCAAGCCATCTAGCTCCAATAAGACACATAGGACAAGTTTTTTTTCAAATCTAACAGAATCAACTACACCTGCTTCAAGAGTAGCATCAGTAAAGTCACACGAAGAAGGTGCTGAGAAAATGCATTACATGAGAAAGAACAAGGACACTATGATTTCTATGCATAGTACAGGTCAAAAGTAAACCTAATGCAATCCCTACTTTTACAATTGTGCTTGGGAAATCCAGGGAAGAGAATTTTTAGCACTCTGCAATTTTCTAAAGACTCTCTGCTTATGCCATTTCAAAATCCTTAAGTCAGAAATTAAATGTATTTTAACTTCCAGTCTACAAAGTCATCTTTAAAAGTGAAAATGAAAACTGATTACTTTCCAGTGTGAAGAGCAGGAAAGAGGACAAGAGCTTCATTAAAGTTCTAACATGCCACCTCCAGAAAAACCCTTTTCAGTACATATTCATATTCTTACTCTGATCAAGTATGAAAGCAGCATTGCTTTGTGCAACTTCATAGCCTTGCTCTGCCAGAAGAAGATACTGAACCACAGCAGAATTTGAATCACCATCTTTATAGCTGTTGTAGGCAGTCATCAGTCTTTCAGACCAACGCCCCCGTTCGCAGACATTCTTAAACAGCTGCAGAGGAAAAAGGAAGGGGGAGAATACTGGTTGTCAGGAACTTCAAAAATTTAGGTTTTGCAAAAAGTAATACTTTAACATTCTGATGCCTGTTCAAAATATTTGTATTTCACATGAAAACATGACAAGCCAACTCCACTGCTCAAGACAGGCTTACTTTAAGATACAAGTTGCTAAGCAGATAGATGCTTAGCAACTTGTAAGACTCTTAGTAACTAAAGATAGTAACTTGTAAGATTCAGATGCTTACTCAGAATTATTTAGTATCTTAGTTTTGTTACACTTAAATCCAAGTATAAAAGAAGAATTTGGTACTTATAAGTTACTGTTGCTTGCTTTGCATTACATTATTTTGATTTTCTTCAAAGTTAATGAAGGAAATACAAACCTGACATAACAAAAAAGCCAAAGATTTTTCTCAGTAAATACAAACAAGTTTGCTAATATATCACTTTCCCTTCTGATAGCCTTGACTCTGCAGTCACTGCTGGAAACATCCTATACAGGCTGATGTGGTTATAGCCAAACTCTTGCAAGTCAGTATACTTGATCTTGACAAACAGGAGACCTTACCTCAACAGCAGTATGACAGGACCGCATCACTCCAGTGCCAGTAGCATGCATCTGAGCCAGATTATAAAAAGCGAGAATGTGGCCACCCTGGGAGGCCAAGTTAAAATATTTCAAAGCTTGTTTATAGTCTTTCTTGACTCCAATGCCATCTAAAAGAAAGATTAAATCATTGCTATTCATTCCCCTTGAAAAGCAGCATTGTATGAAACAGTACTTACTCTTTAAAATTACTCTAGAAAAGCTTTGTGAAAGCATCAGGAAAAAACAGCATGAAATACAAGTTCAATGTAGTAAGCCCATTCTACATGCAGTGTATGCACACTTCTGATGCCACCTAGTGAACAGTGATGGAAAAGGCAGGTGCTTAGACCTGCAAATGCTTTTGATGCCACTTACTGTAATACATGGAACCTAGTTGAAGCTGTCCATCAACCCATCCCTGTTCTGCAGCCTTCTGGAAATACTTCAGTGCTAGCTCATAGTTCTGCAGGAAGATTTGGTCCAGTCATTAGAGCCTTGCAATACCCCAAAGTTTAAGAGAGAAAATACGCATGTGCACATGTGAAAGGACAGATCTGTTTTACAAAAAAATTACAGCAAGATTTTTCCAGTGAAAATATTCCCCTGTTCAAAATCTGGAAGCAAAAAATGAAATAGACTACAATGATATTTAGCCTGTTGTAACTCTGCAGCTATCTCAAAGCTGGCATCCACATATAGCATTGCTATGAACAGTTATGCTTAACAAAATGGAAGCTCCGTTCTGTTTCTGGAACACCTACTTATTTCCTCAACTTTGGGCTAATTCAAATTTTGAGTATCTGTTTGCATAGCTAAATATAAAACCTTTGACAAGAAACCTTCCTGTGGGAAAAGCAATAAAGCAAATGAACTAATTAAGTTTCAGTGTTCCTCCACTCCCACAAGACTCACAAAATGGGAACAATTAGGATTTGTTTTATTTCACAAGAAAATTATAGACAAGCTCAAATCTGTTAAAATGCACACTTCTATGCATTTCTAATAGCTTAAGCAACATTTTAAAACTTCTGAGAGCAAAATCAGGATGTTTCTTTCATAGCTGCTAATTCCATAGTGCATTTTTTTTAACATTACAGATTTCTTCAAGGAATTTTCAGCGTAACAGAAATCTTCACAATTAAGCTTTCCACAGTACTTCCCTCCAGAAAAAAAAAAATCAATTGACAACAAAAAGTCACACAATCACCTATGATTAGAAAGATGACTGTCAAAAGCTTACCACTGGAACACCTCTTCCGTAGAGGTAAGCCATTCCTAATCCACTCTGTCCAACTGGATTACCCTGAAAACACAGAAAAACACTTCTGCAAAGAAAGGCAAAACCTACCCCTATATCCTTCAAATCTGGTATGTCTTTAACATCATTAAAACATATAGTACTCAAGAGAGATTAATTTTTTGCTCCTAGTAATAGTTATTTAGGGAGGAAACAGCATTTACAATAAAATTCAGTAACTACACAGCTGATGAACAGGGAAAAAGCTTTCAACATTAGTTATGAAAGTCTACTGTGCACTTTAACAGTGTCAAACAAGATGTAGAACCCATAACCCCAGAAAGATGGGGCATTAACAGCTTACTTATCTTTAGTTTTTCCAACTTTGAAGTATTTTGGATGCTACAGAAGCTCCCAAAACAACTCCAGTACCTCTAAGAACCTGTGTTAAAGGTGCAATGGTGGCTGTCCTGTAGACTATATTACTAACCACTGCCCCAGCAAAAGCAGGCACTATGGCACTGCTTCAGTGCCAGGAAAGGCAATGGGACACATCAGAAAGTTTCAGTCAATGCAGGGTGAGCACATTGAGAGATCCTCACTTTAGCACAGAAATATGGAACAGCATTCTGACTGTGGAAAATAAGAACCACGAAGGCAGTTATCTTACAACAGCTCCTTCAGAACTTAATCTGCTGTGTTTCATATGCTGAACACCCTTCCTGTAGGACTACTCATGCTTTAATTGTACAAACACTACCATAAGGCATAGATCAAAGACAGATACAAGGGATTAACATGATCAAAAAACATCATCCCAGAAAGCAAACAGTCCAATGAGATGAGAGGTATAAAGCTATTATATATTCACATAACAGAAGCACTGTAAACTCCTGTGACAGGACAACTTCAAATTAACAAAGACTAGCACTTCACAGAATTGCAGACTATTTAGGCAGACAGTATTTCATATTGATGAGATAGAGTTAGACTCCTTATGCTGAACAGAGCTTCATGAAGCACCATGGCCAGAGCAGTTTCTGACATCTTAGGCAAGCAAGATTATCGGCAAATTCATCTGGGACAGAAGCTGGGAATAGGCGTCTTGCACATGGAAGAGCACATGAAGCATTTGCAGTATTTCAGAGCTTATCAACTTAGTGCACATGCTGTAGTTCCACCTTACAGATAATCATACCATATCAGCAGCTTTCTTGAAATACTGAAGGGCTGTTTCATTGCTCTGAGGTACAACATCACTTCCTTCTGAATACATCTGAAAGAGAAAGCCACTATTGAAGAACAGCCAAAGCAGTCAGTTTAGCATGAAGACCATGAAGCATCTTCACTTTACATAGAGAGGGAGTTACTGTACTTAGATTATTCTGACTATTGCATTACTGAATAATTATTAAAGCTTGTCCAGAAGCAGAAAATACATCTCTCTGCTATAAAATTCAGAGGGTTTAACCTTCTAATGGAAAATGAACTGCCCATAAAATTATCTTTTTTTAATGACAATATCCTTCATTTTAAATTTCTACCAATGTGCAGCAAAAAACATGCAATCAAGCAAAAATCTTGAGACCAGTGGCCATCAAACTGTATTGGCAGACAAAATACTTTGCAAAAACAAAGGAAAAACTGCTTACTAAACATAGTTCACTTCAACAATAATTAACAACAAAACACTCAACCAATAGAGAAAGCAGGAACTGCAATTTCTTCTGTCAGGTGCCTTGAACAGCATATTATGCTATTTTTTTAGGCTTTAAGGACATTAATTTTGAATCCTCTACTTCAATGACAGCCTGAAAAAGACGAGCTAGAGCTGGTGCTATTGTAGCCTAACCTTAGAAGTTACTCAAATGGACTAATAAGGATTTAGCTCCTCACAGGCTGAAGGTAGTCTGCAACCTAGATCTCAGACAAGTGACCTAAATACCTTTCTAAGCAGTAGCACATTATCATCACTGCTAGCAGCCTGCCAATCATGTTTTAAATTAAAAATCATAGAACAGATTGGGTTAAAGATCATCTAGATCCAACTACCATGCCATGGGCAGGGATGCTAGCCACTAGACTAGGTTGCTGAGGGCCCAAACCAGTCTGTCCTTGAACACTTCCAGGGATGGGACACCCACCACTTCTCTGGGCAACCTGTTCCACTGGCTCACCACCCTCTGAATAAAGAACTTTGGCCTAACATTTAACCTAAGTCTCTCCTCATTTAGTTTAAAACCATTCCCCCTTGTCCTATCACTACCTGTTGTGCAAAATGTTGCTCTCCCTCTTTTTGTAAGACCCCTTTAGGTGTTGGAAGGTTGCAATGAGGTCTCCCTAGAACCTTCTCTCCTCCAGGCTGAAAACCCCCAGCTGTCTCAGCCTGTCTACATTGGGAAAGTGCTCCATCCCTCTGATCATCTTGATGGCCCTCCTCTGTATTAACTCCAACAGGTCCATGTCTTTCCTGTGCTGGGGACTGCACACCTGGACAAAGTACTCCAGGTGGGGTCTCCTGAGGGCAGAGTAGAGGGGGAAAATTGCTTCCCTCAACCTGTTGGCCACTCCTCTTTTGATGTAGGCCAGGATGCTCTTTGCCTTTTGGGCTGCAAGTGCACACTGCTGAGTCATGTCCAGCTTCTCACCCATGAAATCCCCCAAGTTCTTCTTCATAAGGCTGATCTCAATGAGTTCATCTCCCAGTCTGCACTCATATTTGTACAATTGCAGCCCTCCCATTTGCGCTTATTGAGCTTCATGAGGTTCTCATGGGCCCACATCTCAGTTTTGTCCAGGTCCCTTTGGGTGGCCTCCCATCCTTCTGTTGTGTCACTGCACTGCTCAGCTTGGTGTCATCTGCAAACTTGCTGAGGCTGTGCTTGATCTCACTGTCTGTGTCACTGGTAAAGATATTAGAGAGCACTGGTCCCAAGACAGAGCCCTGAGGGGTCCCCCTTGTCACCAGCCTCCACCTGGACATAGAGCCATTAATCACAACTCTCTGGCTATATCCATCCAGCCAATTCCTTATCCCCTAGATATGCCACCCTTCCAATCCACGTCTCTCCAATTTGAAGACAAGGATGTTGTATGGAACCATGCTGAAGGCCTTACAGAAATCTAGACAGCTGATATCAGACATTCTCCCCTTGCTGACCATTGTTTNCTTTTGGGCTGCAAGTGCACACTGCTGAGTCATGTCCAGCTTCTCACCCATGAAATCCCCCAAGTCCTTCTTCATAAGGCTGANTCACTCCATCATAGAAGGCAACCAGATGGGTCAGATAAGATCTGCCCCTAGACCAAAAAGCCTTAAATCTGAGATAACTGAAACAAAGGCCCACCCTGCAGATAGATTCAAGCTTTAGTACAAAGTAAGTACAGGCCTATTGGCAATTCTGACTCAGATGCCTCAATTCTCTACACAGAATCAAACTGGAAGAATTTCCTTCCCATTTCCTTTCACAACTTAGTATTTCCTGCTGGGCAAAGTTTTGAGAAGCCTAGTTTTTCTCCATACATTGTGTGAAAAAGAATAGTTGCCTATTTAGAGTTTTGAATTCCATCACAGAAAAAGGAAACTCAAATATTTAATTATTTGATTTAAAAAAAAAAAAACAAACCAACAAACCCTAGCTCAGGCACTATTTTCAAAAACTCCAAAAATTCCTAAAGTAAAGGAAAACTTAGACAAGACATAACAGACTACAACGCTCAAATCTTGCAGAAAAATTCAAAACAGGAGCTAAACTGCAATACTTAGATTCCAGAATTCAAGTTTTAGATTGACTGATATCAGAAAGTAGGAAACATTTTCTATTTTTCATTGCAAGGCAGTTTTCTTACTTTTGAGAGTGTTTATATCTTACCTTTCCTAGAAAAGCCATAGCATGGGAATTGCCAGCATTAGCTGCCTGATTGAAGTATTCAAATGCTCGCTGTAGAAAAGAAAACAAGTGTTGTAATCATCATCACTATGATTTGAGCAACTTTTCTTGCAAACGGAGCAGAAGCAGGTAGATTTGTTTGCCAAGTTACCAGGTTCTTCTGGGAATAAAAATTACCAATCCCACCTAATATATCATATGTGACAGGGTTCTTCACTTATGTAATTGCAATATTAAGCAGCAATCCCTCTAACAGTGTATTCCAAAAACCAGAAGGGGAAAACCCAACAAACTACAACTGTAATTATGCACTAGCTACATAGGTGAATCTTACTTCCTTATTGTACCATCAAACCCTGTTTAGAATAGGTGAGATTTGCCAATTCCTATTCTACTTTTACACAGAAATTGGTTATACTCCTTCTGACCACTCACTGAACCCTCCTGAAGCAGTCATTTTGAGGTATTTAAAATATGATGACTAATAAAAATTTTCTGTTAAATAATTACTGTATTGGATTAAATAATCCTCAGGACTGCACATCCTTAGCTCTCCATTTTTTCAATACATACTTCAAGATGAGGTTAGCTATTTTAACTTTCATAAGCAAGGTAGCTAGCTTGGCTTACATCTGCAGAAGTTCTATTTTCTATGCATATTTAATATTTTTAGTATTTAAAGTTGCAGTGTTTTGTCTACAGAAGCAAAATATTCTTGCAAGCCACAAACTACACTATCATCACTAATGCATGCCCAGCGCATCATGAAGATTGTAGCACATTAACAAAAGCTCAGCCAGCTCCAGTACTACTTGGTAAGAATATTTTATTTTTGACATTCTTATTTCTAAGATGGTTAATGTTAAACTAATTATGTAAAAAAAAATCAGTTCCATCTTCTAGTCACATAAAGACTAACTTTTATTGAATAAGGCTATTGAAATTGTTACATACCATACAGTCGTACTTACACACTTTTGCACCACTTTCTCAGTTATACTTTCTCCCTCTCTGCCTAGTGTAACATGCATCAGAAATATGGAGAAAAGGTACCTGATGATTTTGCTCTACTCCTCTTCCCCCATGCAAGTGCAACTGTCCAAGGCCAACCTAAAAAAAAATTTACATTGCAAGTAAGTGACTTTTCCCTTGCGACTTCCTTTTTCTAGCAATACAGATACAGGTGAGCTAATTACATGCACAAAGATAGACAATATCAGAGTTAAAGATGCCACAAAGTTTGAAGACACAGATTTGCTTCAATAACTACAGTACAGTCCAACTTTTTCACACTAGCCTAAATGGAAATTTATCCTAGATAGAAGCAACATACTGTCCTAGATGTAAAGTAACAACTGTTCATTTGAATCCTGCCTGCCTAAGTCTTAAGTGATACATGACCAAGCTGGCTTGGGACAATTTGCCTCTGTTAGCATCCTCCCCTCCTGGACTGTGTGTAGAAGAGGTCCGGTCTGCGGCATGCAGAAGTCACACAAGAGCAGGAGCAGTGAGAAATTGAAATCCCTAGTATAGGCCAGTATTTTTATCTAGCCTTCCTGCACAACATCTGAAGCTATCCTTGAAATAGTCTGGCTGGTTTCTAGTGAAAGCCAAGATCTCATTCCTAAGATGCTAAAGTTGTTTTCAAAGAAATTTGCATTTTCTGTTCAATTTCTACCTTAAACACATTAAAATATAAGTCTCTTCACATAAAAATTAAGGGGGAAATAGGAAACAGGTTGATTCCGGATGAAGAGAACACTAAAGCTCCAATGTCTTCCCATATTTCATAAAGCTGTTCCTGTAATTCTTGAAAATGTCTGAATGTCATCAGGTGAACTGTATCTTACCTGTGCTTGTACATCTCCCTTCTCTGCTAAAAACTGGTAATACTGGATCAAGTCTTCTTCTAGCATCCCACTTGCCATTCCCGGATTTTCTACTTCATCTGCTAAGCGAATTCGCTGAACCACTGTGCCACCAGTCAAGGAAATGTCACTAGCAACTGGAAAACAGATGAGATAAGTTTTCAGACAGGTTTTTTCAATACAGAAGTTACATCAAAACTTAGTAAAACCAGATGTCTACAGAGCTTCAAGATGTTACTCAAGAGAGAATTAATTACTTTGATACCCTTTAAGACATTTCAATAGAGATAAAAATAGCATATCATAATGCAGAGCCAAATAGATAACTTGTTTAATAGCAGAAATTCTCTATTTATACTATTAGTGTTGGAAGTACTTTAGTATCTTCTAGTTGAATGATGAATAAGTATACAAAAGTCAATAATGTTACCCAAGTAAAAAGTTTTTACCATGATTAGCTACAAGTCGGTAGTGAGTGAGAGCAGATTCACAGCTCTGAAGGACTCCTATCCCAGCCCAGTACCGGTAACCCTAGAAAGGAAATGACATAAATATGGAACTATCAATTACTTGAGAACATACTGCTTGCAATGTTACAGACTTCTTTCACGTTACTTGATCAAGATTTGACAAGACAATAGGCTGGACAAAGGCCACGAGTCCATTGCAGCTACCTAAAAAATGAATGACTGACACTATTAAAGGTTAAATGTGGCCAGTATAGTTCAGATATTACTCAAGAAAAAGAAAATAAGTAGAATGATGCTTAAGGGTAAACATGTAAAGCCTTTTATTTATATATGCACTTTGTCTTAAATCTCACAATACTGATTAAAACAGCATTTTCTGTAAAGATCTCTTTCCTAGTTCTCATTCGATTACAAAAATTTTAAGTCTGACAATTCTGATTTAAGTCAAGAGATGTAAACACAGTCCATCTAAATTCATGGTGGCACATAGCTTAAAATGAGCAAACTCATCCTTGAATTAAAAATGGATAATGGGGAAGATATTACTGCCCACCCAATGCATGCTAAATGATGCAGTATTTGGACAGGGTATTCATATGAAAGGAAATCTTAACACTGAAAATGTAGGAGTACAAAACTACTCTTGCATGTTTTAAGTTACTAACCATCTTACTTACCAAGATCATATGAGCGATCAGATTTCCTCCTAGAGCTCCAAAAGTGTAATACACCAGGGCCTTAAAACAAAAATCATTGGTTATTTAACATCGGCCCCCAAGAGAAAACACAAGAACACACACTGAAAATTTCTAAATTACCTTAGCTTGACTAGAATTGACTCCTAGGCCAGATGCATATAGAAATCCAAGTGCCTAGAAATAAAAAAGTTTGTTAGCACACCTTTAAAAAACCACAGATCAGTTCTCCTGGAATACATAGGCATAAAGATTCAAAGCTGCAAAGAGTACGCCAAGCTCTACCTTCAGTTTGGTGCTGCCTATGAAGTAGCTAAATCATTCAGTTGCTTAGGATGCTAACATAAATTAAGTGTTTCACCAGAATTCAGACGAGTGAATCAAATGCAAGGAGCAAACTACTGCTTCCCAGAATATCAAGTGTAGATCCGAAGGTCCTAAACAGTGAAAGTATCCCAGTTTAAAGACCCTCAAGTGAAGCTAAAAAATATCTGTCAGGTTATTCATGTACCCAGTTTGCCTGAGACACCAGTGTAAACACCTGTGAACCACAGCCTTGCATAGAAGACTTGTACTGTTTGATTCACAGATCCTACAAATTCAGTTTTGCATCTGTTCTGCCACTGATTACTTGCAACTGTGACTATAAATATAAACAATCAGAATGCTCTGAGCTATTTATCTGAGGTTCTTTCAGAACTTATTTTTGTTCTTAAGATTTACATAGTTATTGCTCTGCCTATCACACCTGTTACAGCTGGTAGCTCAGAATAGAAACTAGTAGCACAGAAGACAGTGTATATGTAAAGATGTCTATATTTCACAGTGTTCTAAGACTACTCTAAGCAATCTGAAAGCATACACAAAAATTATCTCATGCAGACAGTATTGAATTTTAGATCAATAAAAGTCAAGGTCATCACCAAGCGATAAAGTCTCTAGAGAAAACATGTTCCTGCTTTCTATGGTAAATGGGTACTCCACCATTAAACAGGGAACAGCTGGAGATTTGGTAGCCAAAGAGAAGACAAAGTTAATAGCTCCTTAAGAAGCTGACACTTCCAAAACAAGCAATAACTAAACAATAAGTATATGCAGACACTAAGACATTAAAATCAGTAACACCCATATTTTATGGCATTTTGTAATAGTAAGTATGAATAATTCTGTGTTCAAAGGCACAGGGACAAAGAAAGTCCCAATCCACTAAATACATGTCAAGTTTCTTAGGAGTTTTTATTTCCTAGATTATAAATTGGTGTCATCGCAGATAAAACTGCAAATGAAAAGTCACAACATTGCACAAAAAACACATAAAAAGTACAAAAAAACAGAAGGTTTGTTGGCTGGAGTCACCTATATCTACCTGTTTTTTTGACTTATATATCAAATGTTGTCAGTCATACAACAGGGAAAAAAAATTAAAAGACCATCACCATCCCATATTACTGGTAGTTAAACATTTTAAAACTCAAAACAGAAGATGTGTTTGTGTTTACTTTGAGCGTTACAGGTGCCATCTATAAAAGCACCCTAAGGAAGTACAATCTATAAACCTATATTTATAGGTTATATTTATTTCATTTATAAACCTATAGAAGCATCTGTAGGATCTAAGGATATACATACCATTTGTCCTTTAGGAGAACCTTCTTCCGTTAGTTTTTCAAATAGTTCTTTTGATGACTGGATGTTCTGCTTCAGGTAATCCCCAAACAACAAAGCATAAGACACTTTCTCCATGGCCTTGGTATGATTCATGTCAGCTGCTTTCAGAAGATACTGATATGCTCTTAAGAGAAAACAATTTCTTTGTCAACTTGAAGCAATGTAGCAAATTCCATTCATAAAACTGAAGATTCTGGAGAGGGGTTGTGTTTCTCTGTTTTAGCCATTATTTTCTAAAAACGCATCTACCTACAGTCATTTTTTCCAGCGACAAATCATCAACACAAGCAATAACACATGATTTAGTTAATGGACAAGCTGAATTTTAATGTTTACTCTTCTCCATAAGCAAAGCAATATGCATTTCCTCTTCTCCAAGACATACAAGAAATGTAAGGTCAAAGGACCATATTTTTGTAGCAACAATTTTTAGTTCTGTACTGGGTGTCCAGTAGAACCATTCCCATAACAGTCTTGTATATCATGGTAAAGAGAAGCAGCCTGAAAAAGACTAAGTAGTCTCCACAATCTGAGTACAAAACCACTCAAGTGAAAACACCAAGACTTGGGCCCAAGACAACAGCACACATGATCAATTTTGTGCTGAAAAAGTCATGCTGACTAACAGGAGGACCTCTGGAAACTCCTGTTTCTACTTCAGTCTCAGAACTGGTAACCCTTCAAAGTAATTTCACAGCAGCTGGTTTCACAGCAATTAAAAACCTCCTAACCGCACACGTGGTTACACAGTATCAGCAAGCCTGCTTCAGCTTAGCCTCAGGGACCTTTGAGAGCTCTCCAATATTTTCATTTACCTCTCCTCCTCTCTATTCTCAGGCTTGTTCTTGTTCTTTAGGACAGACTGAGGCATACCTGGTTCCTCACAGACATAATCTAAGAAAGTGTAAGGTGTACAAGAGAACTAACACCTAATATTGTTTCAGAATTCTTACACTATTTTATGCCAAGATGTAGACAACTTTAGATGTGCCTCTCTTTCCCCAACACAAAGTAGAAATACACTCCCTTATTTCCACAAATGAATCTAAAATAGTTATAGTCCTCACATATTAATCAGCAGAAGTCACCACTTACTGAGGAAGTTGTCAACATGAATAGGAGGAAGATCTAAATTAACATAGCAATTCTAAATTATAGTGGTAAGTCCACAGCTATTTAATCAGTAATTAGAAGAGAAAGTAGAATGAACAGAACACTAATTTCTAATGTTTTGATTTGTCTACAAGCATTATCCGCTTCTTTCTAACAACATTAATTATTAGAATTTTAATGATTTGTTGATCTTAAGTTTAATACTATTTTTATGGTAACTAAAACCATCAGAAAGCAGGAGAAAAAACAGAGCAGGACAAGAAATGTCAATTTTTCCCACTTCACCTTTGAAGCAGAATGAAAAACAGACTGTAAGAAGCATGTGAAAAAGGGCAGTTATCTCATATCAAGTTCTCAGTTTTTTTCCTGGCCAGCTGCCACGTATAAGCTAGGGCTAGAGAACTGCAGCATCACCTAGCATTAAGTCAATGTTTTGATGACGCCCACTCTTCAGAAATTAGTCTTACACAATTTTTACTGCATTCGAAGGAATGCAGGCATATTTTTTTTCTAAATACCCTGTATTTACTATCTATCTTCTATCACTGCATAGTTTTATGTTGAGTCCAATAAAGCTCAACATCTCAGGACAGCTCATTCAAGTTCTTTTTGAGTTAAGCAAAAGTGACCAGCCATATTATCCTTCTCCTGTCAGGGTGGATGAGGTATACTTACACTTTCTTCTGAGCCTTTTTACTGCTTTCATTAAGGATTTTCATTCCAATCTGATATACATCCTCAGCTTCTTGCATCTGCCTTCTCTTATTAGACTGCTCTTCAGCTAAAAAAAAAAAAAAGCGCACATTAAGAACTCAAATTATACCACTCAAGACTGTCCTCTCAAAATTCCTATTCGTTCTAAAGGGTAAGTACAGCCAGAAACATGCTTTTGAAGACCAATAAACAAAGAGATTACAAAAAGCTGTCTAATGGATGTGTTTGATATATTAATAGATTATTTCTTCTTGTGTGATGTCTCTCATGTATGAGTTTGCTGATAAAATGTTTTTTTCATTCATTGCTCAAAAGCAAGTTGTGGAAGTTCCTCCTTCAGGAGGACATTTCCTAGAGAACGGCTGCCTTTGTGCAACAAATCAGTAAGTATAATGGGCAACACTGTCAAACCTCTATCCTCCTACAGCCTCAGAAACAGTTTTATAGACGCCTTCACTGCAAGATTTCTAAATCAGGTCTGGGAACTGGCATTTTTTAAAACTTCTTCCATCATGAAAACTTTGCCTTTATAACTACTTGTTTATTATGGTATGAAGTGGCTACGGACTTCTACATCCTGAAATAAAGAGCATTAAGAGGACTGAAAACACGAGCCTAAAAAAGCATTCCTTGAACATGAACAAGCCAAAAGGTTGCTTACATTCACAGAAGCCCCACTTTTGATCCTTCTTGTAATCATAGGTTGTTGCACACCAAAGCCTGCCATCTTCCCTCCCATCGGCAGTGCACTCTGCATATTCCTTCTCCATAAACAAAAAAGGAAAGTGGCAAGGTTCACCATCTGCAGTGCCTCCAATAGCTGTCAAAACTGAAAATACACACCCAGCAATTAGACTACTCTCCTTTATTCCCAAATTTAAATCATATATTACAAACAGAAAAGTGCTCCTATGTTGGTTTTAGGCACAATCACGACAGAACACCACACATGACAAAACGCTATATTGAAAGTACTGGAGTATCAGCAGGGAGTACACTCGAACATACAACTATATGAAAAGATTTAAGTGAAATCACTACGATGTAGATGAAAGAATTCTCATCATTATGAGTTTGGTAATTTTCTACTCTTGAAAATACTTAAATTAAAATCATTATTTCATTTTGCCAATATATTTAGTTGCATTCAAAGTGGCTTTGAACAGTACAATTTATCATTTCTCAGGCACTAAAACTTCAAAGGTTACTGATTCCAGTATCACAATATTTTAAAATAAAATCAATCTTCTATGAAGACTAAGAATTCACTCTCTAGGTTTTGAAGATGGAATTATTTCAGTTAAACTTTTATAAAAGTTTTCCTCTTTCACTAAGCTAAATCCAACAGCTGGGTTCAGCTTAATTTGAAAACATTTGTAAAATCATGCAACTGACAATGTCAATTACAGACTTTTTCACCTTAACTTTGTAATTTTTGTAGTTACAGAGAGAACTAGTTCTTTTTTTGAGGGTTTATAATTGAAAGGCCTAAAGACTATACTAATTTAAATATTTCAGGTTGATTTTTTGAAGCAAAAGAAAGTCTTCAGGTACAGCTGGCCCTGTTCAAACTGCTCTTCGTAATTGGATGCCTTGACACAGGTTCCTCCACATCACTCCAAGTTAATTATATCACAAGACAGAAACTGTTATTTTGAGTAACTGCACTCAAAAATAATGTGTTAATATGTAATTAGCCTGGAATAATTTCAGACATTTGTTAATATACAAGATCCCACTAAGGGTTCATGTAACTAGAACTTATGGGACCTCTTATCACTGTCATTTGAACAAGCTCCAAGTCCAGGATATCAGCACTCCTCGAGAACTCATGGTTTCACTTGTATTGTTTTTTTACCTTGTCTCCTGTGTGGAAAGCAGTTTTACACAGTGCTCTGCATGAGATGTAGCTGCATATTGAAGTTATGAAATTACTCTGCCCCAATGCTCCCTGCTTTGCATTTTTTAAATTCTTAATTCAACCATAATGCTGTTTTCGTTCCCAGATAATAACAAAGACTAATCCCAAGAGCAACACAGCAATGCAATCACAGGTTAAAATGCCCACAACAGTTCTTTATGCACTTAGACATTGATAAATACTAAGTGAGGCAAACAATTTACCCAGAGGATAAATCAGCTTTTGTCAAACCAAATGCTCCGGAAGCAATTTACCTCTTTATTATCTCTGAATAAAATATGTGCTATTTCATTATAATTGTCCTAATTTACATATGTCTTGTTTCATACTTTAAGCTGCAGGAAACCCAAACATAGTTTACTTATAAGTACTGGCAATATTACTGTAAGATTCTTCCAAATAGGAAAATAAGTGCAACAGGAATTGCCAGCTCTTTATAAACTGGTGAGCAATTTTCAGCAAAAACTGTTAGTACGGAACTTGAGTGTTATAAAATCCTAAAATACAAAATAGCAATAACTAAAGAAATACCATTTTCTTTACACACAATTTCATCACTCATCAGAAGGGAGTAGGACAACTTTCTTAGAAAGTTAAAACTTTTACTAGCACTAATTCTAAATTACTGATTCTTTGTGCCGTATCTTATAAAACATATGTGGAAATTTGCAGAATATACTTTTGTTCCACGCAATGTCATGACCATACACAGTAGCTAAACTGTTTTTAGAAAAGCTTTTATGTCCTTTAATGCAGTCCTGTCACCAGTAGCTCATCAGGAGGTGTAACATGTACCTCAGATAGATGCTCAGTTAAAGTGTTTGTAAAGCTGTCCTTTAGCATTTTTTTCTCCTAACAGAAAACATATACTTTTCTTTTAGAATTGCTTTTTTAAATGAAAAATTCCTCCATCCACACTGCTTATTTAATTCATAAGATGTTCCAAGAACTGCGCACGACTTAAACTTATGGTTTTTGAAAGTCACTTGCAGTATGTTGATAGGTATAGTAAAAAATCTTTGTTCCGGAAGAGCCAGTGAGCTGGATACATTTTTGTATGAGATTCAAAGTATCTTAAAGTTTACTTTTGAAATAGACTGCACAGACTAAATATGGTGCTTAGCTCACTGTTTTGTGGCAGCAAGATATTTAGTGGATTTTGCATCCTTTTTTTCCTGTACAACACAGCATCAAACAACAACACAACAATGGTTAAGCCTATTACTGAGTTTTCACAAACTTATATTAGTTCTGCTCTAATAAGGAAACAGCTTAGAAACCACTCAGTCATTACATGATACAGCTCATTTAATAACCCCTGCTCTCTTTTGACATTCCAATATGAGTTGAGAAGACATATCATTAGCACCACATAACTGTATTTTTCAGTAATATTGAAGATTTACTTTTTATGGATGAGTAAAAAGGAAAAGTCTGCTGCATAGGCTAAGGTACTCAACTCTGCCATCTAGGTATGATTGACTACTAACTGCAAATCAAAAAATCATAAAATTAGGTACTAAAAAAGCCATATTAGAATTTCCTGGTAATTTAGTCCCAAGACATAAGGTATTACCTATATTTAAAAGCTTCATGAAGTTGACATGTAGTTTAGATGCTGCCCTGAGGCTCTCCATGCTGTTCCAGGAAGCTTGTCTTTACATTACTATTTGTTCCTTTTCTGTCAATTGACTCACCAGGCATACTGCCATGGGATTGAAAAAGACTGATGCAAATTTCTCTTTGTATTGCTGGTGTACATACAGAGCACAGAATCTGTAATTGACTTTTATTTGAAGAAATCAGGGCCCTCTCTATTTGATAGTTAAAGCTTTCCAGCAAGATGGAAACAATAAGAAAAACGGAAAATTCTTTCAAATGCATCTGAAAATAACTACTCATTTCAATTACAATACATTTCAAGACATTTTGATGCTATGTCTAATGGAAAAGGCAGCAACTACCATTCCATTGCAGAAAGGTTAAGACACTTGTTATTTCATATGTTCAAAATTACTGTTTGTGTTCACCCACATGCTGGAGTTACTCAGGCTCATCTATGCTGCCACTTGTTGAAAAGTCTGTGAGCAGTTACCTGGACTCGGTATTTCTGCTTCTTCCAAATCCTTATTTAATAGATTTGACATTTCTAGAGAGTTCAACTCTTCCAGTGAATTCTCTTTTTCCTCTTCTTGACTGTGAAAGCTCTCTTCATTCTCTGACTGAGAGTCCGATTTCCCAGATTCAAGGAAGATCTGACCTGCTACCACTCGAGTTCCTGTGGAATGATCCTTTACCTGGTCCTCTGCAGATAAAGTCTGAAGGAAAGCAGCCACAAAATTTAGAAGATTAGAAACTGAGAAGCAGCAGCTGGCTTAAAATCCATTTTAAAACTTCTTAAAAGATATGGTTAATTAATTAAACAGTGGAATCAAAAGTAAACTGAGCTACCTCTATCAGCTCTCATTGCCTGTATCCCTTTCAGGTCTTTGAAAAAAATGTTTCAAACTTGTAATCCAGTATTAATTTCTATGATGCACAGAAAAAATTAATGAGACAGCAAGAGCTACAGAAAAGCTTAAAACCTAAAATCAAATTATTGTTCTGAATTTCAGACCTTTGCTCTCACTCCACAGGTAAATCAGAATGACTAGGAACTTATCTCCTCACCTTTGACTCCAGTGATTCATCTTGATTTCCTTCTTCATCTAGAAGAGACATAAGTGAGTAAAATGCTTTTCCATGAGTAACTATCTCAAAAATAAAACCTTTAGTTACAATACTGTACCGTAGTTCTGAAATATTCTAGTGTACTAAACTGACTAATACACTTCAGAAAAACCTTATTACTGTGACGAGAAGGAATCAAATGTTTCAGAGGTAATCCTCTTCCTTAAATTATGCCAACACAACTGTGTGTTCCGTAGTGAAGAAGTGTGGTTCTAAACCCAAATCACAGTCTGAATGGTTCAAGTCCAATTAAACTAAAAAAGGTGCTCATCAAGTGAAAAAGGCCTATTGAACATAAGGTTTTTAGTCACCAAATCAGCTTTAGTACCAACAGCTTCAGCAGCGACCAGAAAGTTGTATTCATACCCCCATGCCTATAATTAAACATTGTCTTTTATAAAATGCCAATTCATTCTGCCTGACCAGCATATTCAAGCCTTTATATAGAGGTTTCTCTCAAAACTGTGAGGAATTAGTTTGTCTTTAAGATACTCTTCAAGAGATGCAAGTCTTGTTTAACTGTCATCTTTCCTGACTAAAAGCTATATGATATTTGATTAGAAAGACTGGAAGGAGAAGAAATGGTAAACAAGAAAGGTTATTAGGCAGACACTAAAGGAATATAGATGAAAAAGTGAAGATAATCAGAGAAGCTTATTTATGACAGCTTTACCATTGTTTTTCTGCAACAGTTGTTCTGTTCCTTTAACTAAAACAGGCTTCAAACAACTCGGTCTGTGCTATCATTTTGATGGGAAGCCTCTAAAATTAATGTCACTGAGATGTGACTGTTCAGAGTCATCACTGACACCACCTCATTTCAGCAAACAAACCCCCTTACATTCTACAGAAGATGCCACAGGCCTCCCTCTCTCTGGTACACAACTCACATTAAAATAAAAGCTCAAAACATAAAGAGACCACTTAGCAAAGCTGCCACTAACTCCTCCTATGCTTAGAAATCCCCCTTTTTGAGGCTCTGGGGTGCACAATGCCCTGTAGCAGTGGCAAAGCAATGATGGGCTGGAGACCTGCACTGTGACCGGAAAAGGTGTCTAAACTGATAGAAATTAATGCCCCGTACATGAGATACATTTAGTACATTACAGTTAGCCATGAAAGGCTACCTGCACAAACACTTCCAACAGTTTATAGAGCTCTGCTGACTCCTGTAAGCACTTAGCAGCAAACAAAACTTGCACAATTTTCATTGTCATGCAAGTAAAGTGACTTCTCAGAGATAAACCACCTCTGAAGCAACAAATTCCAAAAATGACACTTCATTGGGTCATGTTTTGAAGCCTACTACTATAACCCTTGCAATGAAAGGGTTAATCTTGGAAATCGCTTTCTGGAATCTAGATTCCATATTGTTACTTGAAGTACAACCTTTGACTGGAACAAGTAAAAATATGAGGGAGAATTCAAGTTTAAGCTGTAACAGCATAACAGAAATTAAGAAAAAATATGAAGACTTGTAAGTGAAGCTGCAAAACTATGGTGATGAGATGACTGAGTACAACTGAGACATATAAATAACAGCCTGTTAAGGATGGTGAAGAGGATGTAAAGCTCAAAGAGTTTGACTGCCAGCAGTCAAGGAATTAAAAAGGATCTAGAACAGTTGATGCAGGTTAACCAGCTGTACTCTACAGGTCTGAAAATTAAAATGTGTAGAGCACTTCAGAAAAACTTGTGGAGACAGCAGAGCACTCCAGATGAAACAGATTCTGCAAGGAACAACCATAACAGCATAAGAACAAATACCAATTTGGAAAAAACCATAATGAGGCATAAGGAAAAAACAAGGCTAGCTGCATCTTAGGCAGAGACCTCAGGGCTTAGCAGCTTGAGGAACCTAATAGATAAGGGTGATTGTGATAAACCATAAGAAGTTCTGCCACTGAACTTTGACACTCCAGATCATGATATGAAAATTGGTCTTTAAATTCAGTAAAAGTACACATACATTTAGGATACTTGCTGGTGTTTCTATTTTGAAATTATGAAAGAAGTTGTCATTTACCATGTTTCCCACATACTACATTCTATTATCCTAAATAATTTTGACCTAAGACCAAATGCCACCTTCAAACTTCAGAGCTTGTCAAGACATCCAGACATGCTTCTGGAGAGCAGCAAAACTAAGACAGGGTAACCTACCCAGTAGCTTGTATGCCCCTTCTAATATATACAAAGCATTTATAAAGTACCTGTTATTGCAGTAGGAAACATCGTGTTTGGTTTTTTTTTGAACAGCTACACCAGCTAGGGTGATTGTTTTTGTCTGTACAAAACCAGCCTATATGCCTGACAGCACTCAAGCTTTCTAACATTGCAGAACAGGCTTCACTAACTGATTTCAATCTGTGGTGGTAGGTTCACTTTATGTCAAAAGACCACACAAGAACAAACATAAATAGGTTATACTGTCTATGCACACATACGAAAGAACAATTTTATTGTAACTTCATATGCAAAAGGTTTACTAAATTGAAAGGCAAGAGACACCTGAGCAACATAAGGTAGAGCTCACTAAGCATTTGCTCTTCTTCTTTGAAAGTAAATAAACCTATTTCCATTCTATTGCATCATTTAAATTTTCTCTGAAGAAAACAGCTTTGTTACTGAGAAGTTGTACTTGAACGATTGTTCTCAAACAGTGGTTCCAAAAGGCACTAAATCAAAACCAAAATATTAATTTTTCTTAGCTTTGAGTCTTCTTCTAAGGTAGGCAGATAAGGTTGCAGAGATAATGAATAGTATCACTAAAGGAGGGATCACTTACAGCCTTGTTGTTTCATAGAACTGCTGACTAATACGCACCCATTGGTTATAGAAGTGTGTTTACTCCTATGAAACTGTTAAAACTATTCTGAAAGTGTTAATGAAAGGTCCATGAAAGGTCACAGTTAGACCTAGAACAGTTTATTAGTCAAGGCTGAGCTACTGAACAAAGTCGCAGATGTTATGTTTATGCACCTGCTTTAGAGATTAAAGCTGATAGTTTAGCTTGTTTTTCCACAGTTCAATTATAAAAAGTAACTAAGTTTTTTTTTTTACTATTTGGATCTGTTACCAAGGCTGTCTAATTCCATAAACCTCCTCTAAAAAGGCCAAGTGGAAATTAATGTCACAATTTGTTAAACAAGTTAGAGAGTGTAATGATCTATTAAAAGGAAAAGGTAGGCAAAAATACCTGTGGCTCAAGTGGGCAGTTGACAAAGTAGTACAGAATGCTTCACTTACTAACAGTGCTGAGCTGTAGCCATTGCTGGGTGCTCTCACACCCAGCTAGGACTTTAAAGTTTTCAACCATCCACCAGTTCATATATAATTAAAATCAGCTTTAAGTAATAATTTTTTCTCAATTAGAAAGGCCAGTGTTCAAGCATGCTATGTAAATATAGCGAAAGTACTCTGGCAGCCTATGCTAGAGAAAAAGATCCTACCATAGGCTGGATAAAGCTCCTACCATTTTGTGAGAATTACTGTTTTCAAGAGAGCACTAAGGAGAGAAGGGTAGAAACCAGAAGAGCTATGCAGTGTGATTCAGCAATAACATCATTAGCTTGAGGGAGTTCAACAGTTCCGAAGTTTTGCTGTATTAGAAGAACAGATCAACTAACAGCCCATAAAGTTAAAGGGCTGCTACTACCAGACAAGAAATACCATTAGTTTCAATGTTAAAATGGTCACTCACACTCAGAAGTAGCCAAAAATTCAGTAAGCGAAGCAGTCTCCCACAGTTCCGATGAATCCCTAACTGATTACTGTTGTCAGTTTCCTTCTAGTTTTTGCCAAGCTCTTCAAGCCTCAAACACTATGAGAACAAAGCAACTAGTGGGCTTCTGCTGAGAGCAGGGATCCCCCAAGAGGAGTGTGCACACCTCAGGGAGTATGCCAGCCAACCCACCAGGGCTGCAGGAATAACATACCTTTCGGACTGTTAATACATAGAACTTTTCTTAATACAGTGGTCATTCCACCTTTATATCATTCTTTTTTCATTTGTGCTTTTGTGCATGTTTTATGAGGCACATAATGTTAGGACAAGAGTACATCAATGTTTAACTTACAAAAAATACATGTAAAACGCATGCTCAAAAATCTTTCTACAGAGAGGGGTGCATGAACAGAAATGGTTTGGCAGTGACTGCTTTAGAGCATCTGTGAGAGGTTTTCTGTAGTACTTCTGGCAATTTCTTTCAATGTTGTTTTTGTGCAAGTGACTAGATAGACATTTTGAAAGAGAACGCAACCTCTGTTTATCCAGGTCTTGCAGGAAAGAAGGAAATCTTAAGAAAAAAATTACCTCAGACTGCTTCTCATCAATTTTTAGACTGATATATTCAGCACAGAACCAGACTCAACAGCATAGATGTTATTCCCACTACATGAAGCTTAAAACATGCAGTGAGTTAAGTAAAATCCTTAAGTGGCACCTATTCAGCAAGAATAGCTCCAAAGTATCCTTGACAGCAAGTAAATTGTTCCCAGCTACAATCTGTGCAACATATTCATTTTAGTTCAACTAGAAGCTTGAGATATAGGTCAGCCCTCAACCTGAATAAAAATCTTTTTTCCAGTGTCCTTGCAATTGCTCGCTAACTCGTTACAGAACTTACTCTCCAGCAGTTCCTCAGTAGGAACTGAGATTCCCAACCAGCCAACAAGGCAAAGCGTTTAGGGAATATTTTTCAATCAAGTGAGTAAAAACAGAAAGGTCAGAGAAAACCACTGAGCTCTGTTTTATGGCAGAATAGCTATTGAAGCTCCCTACAGGTACATGAGTGCACTCATTTGTCCCACCAATCAGTGGGACAGCATAAATACATCTGCCTATTGCTGAAGTTAGCCATGGAACATGTAGGAGAGTCAGAGGAAGCATCACTTCCTCTCTTCAGGCAGAATGAGAACATTTTTACCTCTTAGTCTCTGAACAAGAGGAAACAATCCCATGAATCAAATAATACCAGCAATCAAAAAAAAAAAAAAAAGGATTTTTAAATTTTTTTCAATGTACTTAATGAGTGATCAGCAGGGGAAGGCCATCACTCCTGCAATGACCAGAAGACAGCCAGTTTCATTTGAAGAACACACACATGCTTAACATTTTTAGCTGCTTTTGCCAGTGCTTCTTAATATCTTTCCCCGGTCCCAATTTTAAATGCCCTCATAATCTGCAGCAATATAATATGTTTAAAAAAATATAGTGCTCCTTCCCTTAGGCTTGAATTTTCTTATATTCAATTCAAGTTTTCAATAAATTGATTTAAACAAAGTTTATGACAATAGAGTTATATTTTAAATACTCAAGTTATATTTAAAATATTCACTACTGAAAAAAGTACTCATTAAAAACTCTTCCTAAAGTTAGCAAATGTCATACTTGGATCATTTTTACTCATTCTTCTTAAAACCCTTCCCACTATACTCTAATGACTACCCAGATGACTCTTTCCAGACCAGACATTAGAAACAATTAAACACTCAAGAAAGCACTTAATACATGGTCCCAAGACTTATACCAGTCCCTAATACAGAAAGTCATACTGTTACTGTGGGAAATCAAAGCATGAAATTAGGACAACTTTCAGAATGATTCTTGTCAAAAACTGGAGCAAGAAATGTATTCCTCTCACAGCTTTCTGCCAAATGATGGACTCTGAACACCCTCTCCTAATTAATTGTGGATATCAATGAACAGTTTGACATCACACTAGCAATTTTAGTTTGTAAACAGCTCCTAAGCCTACATTCATGTACTGTGCTTTCTATGGCTTATTAATTGTACTAGTTCAATTGAATCTAAACATTTTGTTTATACAGGCTGAATTAAACTATCAGAACTTCAGGCTCACAAAACAACTTCGTGATAGTGGACTAACAGTCAAGACAGGAGAGCTGCATGGTAGCACAGCCACTGATGCACACTTGACTAGCCCTTATCACCTAACTTCCACGTACACAACAGATGGTTCATCTGACATTCACAGCCCCATCTCACCTTAGCTTTTTTCTTCATATACACTATAAATGAGAGCATATAATTCAAAAGTTTGGCTCTCTGGTTTCACAGAACTTGTGTGTATTCTTTCTGTAACTTCAAAAGTGCCCTCCTGGCTTATAAAGTGACCTACAAAGCTCATATAATCCAGTAATATTACTTTAAAATTCAACTTCCTACTGCATACAGGAAAATGAATCCCAAACTACTGAACTTACCTCTAGCAAAAACGTTAAGTTACTTTCCTGAAACAGTGTAAAAGCAAATTCCCAGTAGCACCGTATATGGCTGTCGTTAAGGTAGTGGCTTCTGGCTTTATAAATAAATGCACTGCACATCCCCCCCACGAGCCCATGGTGGAAAGAAGGGTGTGGGAGGTAGAAACCCCAGGAAAGGAAGTAGATGACAACACATGAGAATCAGACAAAACCCGAGCTGCATAACAACAAAATAGGGATGGGGAAAAAAAAAATATTATGGGGACATAAAACAGGACGCATAAACGTCCTCTACGTATCGAGGTGAGAAAACCGTTCTGATAAGGCTGAAATCGGCATTATCAGCGCCTCGGGGAGAAAATGCGTTCTAGGAAGAAAAAACGCCTCACTTCGCTTTTAAGCACTGCAAGCACTACAAAGTGGGCTCCTAACGAGCTGCTTAAAGGCAGGCACCGCACTAAGCAATGCGTCTACCCCTACCTGGCCTACGGAGCAGCGCCAGTGAGGCGGAGCTCAAGCCAGCCCGGTCCCGCCACCCGCGGCCACGCAGCTGACAGGAGCCCCGCTCCCCGCCGCTCCGCTCCGCCGCCTCAGCGCCCCGGCGA